>BOPN01002174.1:0-5000 GCA_017312705.2 Penaeus japonicus
ATATATATATATATATATGTGTGTGTGTGTGTGTGTGTGTGTGTGTGTGTGTGTGTACATTAATGTATATGTATCTGTATATTTATAAATAGATAGATAGATATATGCATTGAAGTACATTTTATTTGGAAAACCTTTGCTGCCTTTGTTTGGTAGAGACGAACTTTAATACAATGAAAATAGAAGTATTCTGAATAACAACCGTTCTATTTACCTTCTCTTTGAACAAATGGAGACAGTTAGGGTGTTTCTTTTTGTCGCAGGAGCTACTGTATAATAATGAAGCATCACAAAGGTGCACAACTCGTATGTTCTCTCTCTGCCTTGCCTGTGCTATGGCGGGATGATGGAATGGCAAAGAGGTAATCGAATATTTATTCTGATTTCCGCTATTTAAATGTGACTACCACATCTGTGATTTACAAAAGGATGCACTTGATTTAATTAGATCAAAAATTAGTATTTTTTGGATTGCATTGGTAATATGAAACCAATATGAAACAAAAGGACCTCCTTTCCTACGTTTCAGTTTGACTTAATTTCGACTTCAGTGGCTCTTCCACAAATATATTGTTCGATCGGACTTTCCTGGAAGCTCGTTAATCTTCCGCACACCCCTGACGCGCGCCATTGTTTTAACACACTTGTTGGCAGCAGAATCTACAGAGGTCATGACAGCCCTTGTTTCCTCGTGTGATAGTGATAGCCGTGCGGTCGGTGCGTTTTGGTAAGAGGCCCTATGTGTGTGTGTGTGTGTGTGTGTGTGTGCGCGCGCGCGCGATTTATGATGTAGTTTCTGATTATTTAAGGAATGGTCCTTCCACTGTTTTGTATTAAATGATTTATTACCCTGTATCTCCACGATTTACATTTTCAGCTTTTATAATAACTTGCTTGCTGCACGTTGAATTCAGGATAGTTTTTTACTTTAGACTTTTCTCTGATGCATTAATTGCATGAACTATTAGTAATTTTGAAGTTATACCGAATACTGTTGCATGGAAAATGCACCCTTTTTTGTCTTTTATAAATTGTTTGGTGTGATTTTTGACATATTTCGGGGGTATTTTGGTAGTGACACTTAATGTCATCGGTTTTACGGAATAATATATTATACGAAAGGGCTATTCATTATCATTGATGACTAGTTAAATTTTAGTTGTTTTGACATACAGTACTGTGGGTATTATTCAAATCACATTTAAAAGTCACTAACAATAATATGGATATTGGTGTATATTGGGATGAAATGGTAACTCAGTAGATTAAAGTTTTAAGCTATGAATCCTCTCATTTGTAGCCAATCCAAGGACATTGTTGAGCCTATAATAGAAATATAATGTAAATCGGTAGATATCCGTAATTTGCATATTATCGTGGTTGCCACGGAAAGAGTATCGTAAAGAAGCCGTGGCATATGTATATATAATTAAAAAAGGGAAAACTACAGTTAAAAAAAAAAAAAAAAAAAAACACACACTAGAAATGCAGCAGAAGCGATATTGATATCTGTTGAATTATATCCTCTCAAATTAAATTATGATCCCTAATACAGTTTGGAGAGCTCCTGCCGGCTCTGGTGCATTGTACTCGAATATGAGCGTTAATAAAGTTGACAGCCTTTTAATGAAATACAGCATCGTTGTGCAACATTATTGCAACAGTCTGGTGCCCATACAGGACGCCTGGAATCGGGAAGGTTGCTATGAGTTTAGGAAAATGTTAGCAAAGGATATTATGACACCTTTTATTTCAACATATCTTACAGTGTTTACACGCTCTCCCTCGCTTCCCTCCTACTCTCTCCCCTTCTCTTCTCTTCTTTTTCTCCTTCCTCTTTTCACTTTTTCATAGTATCACTTAGAAGATGATTTCTCTGATTTTCTTTGGAGGCAAAGTAGAAACCGGTAAAGATGATAGAATCAATATGAAACAGGCTTGCTTTGCGCTTTGTTTTAGCAACATAAATATTATTTCTAGAATCATTTCCCAATATTTTCATCTGTACGCTGAACTCTCCTGACCCCAGATCGCCTTCCGCGGAACGAGAGAGAAAATGGAAAATAAACAAGTCTGAAAGCTGGCTAAGCCTCTGCGTTGGCAAATGGCGATTGCAAGGGAGGGCTCGTGGCTGGTGAAGAAAGGGGTAGGAGGAGCCTGCCAGGGAACAAGGGAACAGTGAGAAGGTACCAGAGAGGAGATTTAGGGGCAGCTCGATCGTTACTCATCTAAATATAGATCTTTTGTTTTTTGTGTTAATTTCAAATAATAGGGAGCTTGGGTCGTGGACACATAGCATAGATACAGGATAACAGTTTGACTATTTGAAATCGTAAACGTAGTAGTGGTAAAGCGTGACAGAGATTAGGAATATGCTGAGTATGCAAAGGGGGTTTGGGATGGCCTTTGCTCGGTAGTGTACTAGTAGTGGCTGAATTTAATGATGGTTATGGATACTTTGATATTCATATGCGTGTGTATCACACAGTTGCACGAATAACTAAACACATACACGCGCGCTATCACACACACGAGAGAGTGAGAGTGAGAGTGAGAGTGAGAGTGAGAGTGAGAGTGTGTGTGAGAGAGAGAGAGAGAGAGAGAGAGAGAGAGAGAGAGAGAGAGAGAGAGAGAGAGAGAGAGAGGGGAGAGAGAGAGAGAGAGAGAGAGAGAGAAAGAGAGAGAGAGAGAGAGAGAGAGAGAGAGAGAGAGAGAGAGAGAGAGAGAGAGAGAGAGAGAGAGAGAGGAGAGAGAGAGAGCGAGAGAGATTAAGAAAAAGAGAGAGAGAGAGAGAGAGAAAGATAAAGAGATAGATAGATAGAGAGAGTGAGTGAGTGAGTGAGTGAGAGAGAGAGATGATTAATGAGATAGATGGACAGATTTTGTTTTTATGGTCATATGTTTAAGTCTTAATTTCAAACTTCTTTTTTTTGTGTCGAATGAATGATTGAACTTATATCCCCATATTGGTTCATCACTATTTTTTAAGTGCTTTGAGGTCCAAATTTGGCACCGTATATTTTCTAATCATACCAAATCTAAAATGATCATACAAGTGGCTACATAGAATTAGTTAACTTGGTGCACTATTTAGTTGTTGTAGCTGTGAACATATTTATTAGCTTCATTTATTAATCTATTAATATGTAGATTATAGATATGATCTACAGGCTTTTCAAGTCAATATCGATGAAACTGCCTCAAAGCGTAAGGTAATTTTTGTGATAAAGTCTCGAAAATGTATTCTGTAAAAATCTGCTATTGTATTCCATCCTTATAAATAATGATAATTATAAAGTCACTATCGATCCTGTGCGTCATTCATATGCAAACGAAGCGCAATGATTACTCATGCCGAGGGGAGATCAGATTGCAATATTTAATGAATTACGTAAATCCATTTTGTTGGCAGAAAGAAAACAAAACTTTTCATTTCAGTAGGTAACGGATCCCTTTTATTCTATGAACATCTAAAAGAGAGATGAGTCATGATACGAGAGAAGTGATTATGACAGCCTGGTCATGTCAGAAGGTTGTGAAAGCCATCTATAGATTGCCATCCCTTCGTTCATTTGTGATACTAGAGGCAAGACCTTTGATTATGATCACATTAGACGGCAGACGCTAGCCGTTCGATAAGCTTCATCTCGGCTGCTTAATTTGCTGAGAAACATCATAGAACTGGTTAATTTACACGAAAAGCGCCAGATGGCTGTCACTTTCCTCAGCCATCTGTCTACAATTTAAAGTCGTTTAGTGTTTGATTTGACTGTTGATAGTCATTTATTTATTTATCATTTTTGCAGGCTTTAAGATTTGGAATGTTATTTTTTGTCATGTGAAGAAAAGACGGCATAATGTGTTTTGATGTTAAAAATGGTTATGAATAGTGAGTTCGCTTTTATTGCAGTGGAAAATGTGATCTCGTAAGTGCAAGCTTTGTGTTGAAATGTAGCATAGTGATGAGCAAGGTACGGATGAGTGAAGGTGAGGAAGCAATGTGATGTGCCTCTATGCTCCGCCCCGCCATGATGGCGCTCTTTGGGATGGTTTGGCTCCTTAAGGTACGTAAGCACCTGCGACACTGTGCTCACTGCAGGGCCCACCTCAGGACCTGTTCCCATTGCCGGGCACGGCCCTCACCTTCCCTGCCGTCCATTATCAACTCGAGGGATTCTACTAAGGAATCTTGCGCTCAGGATACAGCTTCACAGACTTCCCCGCCAGAACACGAGCGAGGTAGGATTACTCTGGACCTGGTGGCGCACAGGCCACCCAGGGAAGACGATAGTGACGAAGAGGCCGCGGACAATAGCGGGGCTGCCTGCAGCGGGGACGGGGGCACCGGCGGGCACGACATAGGCGAAAGGACCGCGGGAGAAAGAGTAGATCCTCCTGGTGTTACAGAGTGCAATGAAAACGAGGCTCAGTATCTTCCGTTCGCCGGTCGGGTGTCCCCCTCCCTCCCTGCCCCCCCTCCCCCTCCTCCCCGCAGCCCCGCTCCCCCGCGAGACGTCTCCAGGTCGCCCCGCCGCCTCACCGAGCCAGCTGTCAGCGTGGCGCAGCAGCCGTGCGAGAGCGCTGCCGGCTCCCTGGCCAGCCGCGTCTGTAGCATGTATGATCACGAGGACCCGAGGAAGGACCTGGCCAAAGAGCGGCGCCGGTCATTTGGCTCCACCAAGCGGCGAAGTCTGCCCTCCGCAGACGACCTCGAGGTGAAGATAGACCCTCCGGTCAAGACGGCCACATTGCCACGCCAAGCTTCCACAGGGGGCGGGTATCGCTTCTGCTACAACCCAGGACATACCCACCCTTACGCATGCACAGCCCTTACCACTTCCACGCCACATCTCCCTCACTTATCTCGCAGCAGCCACGACACCACTTCCACTCAGCACACATGGGATCCCACTCTACCGGGCGCCCCCCTCCCTTTTCCCCATCACACAACATCACAACCTTCCTACCAGCCTCACACGTCGCAACCGAGCCACAGTATA
>BOPN01002174.1:20000-25000 GCA_017312705.2 Penaeus japonicus
CCAAGGGGTCTTGAATTTTGTTTCTAATTCCAAGGGGTCTTGAATTTTGATTCTAATTCCAAGGGGTCTTGAATTTTGATTCTGATTCCAAGGGTGTTTGAATTTTGTTTTTAATTCCAAGGAGGCTTGAATTTTGATTCTAATTCCAAGGGTGTTTGAATTTTGTTTTTAATTCCAAGGAGGCTTGAATTTTGATTCTAATTCCAAGGGTGTTTGAATTTTGATTCTAATTCCAAGGGTGTTTGAATTTTGATTCTAATTCCAAGGGGTCTTGAATTTTGATTCTAATTCCAAGGAGGCTTGAATTTTGATTCTAATTCCAAGGGGTCTTGAATTTTGATTCTAATTCTAAGGGGGCTTATAATTTATTTCATATTCCAAGGGTGTTTGAATTTTGATTCTAATTCCAAGGGTGTTTGAATTTTGATTCTAATTCCAAGGGTGTTTGAATTTTGATTCTAATTCCAAGGGTGTTTGAATTTTGATTCTAATTCCAAGGGTCTTGAATTTTTATTCTAATTCCAAGGGTGTTTGAATTTTTATTCTAATTCCAAGGGTGTTTGAATTTTGATTCTAATTCCAAGGGTGTTTGAATTTTGATTCTAATTCCAAGGGTGTTTGAATTTTGATTCTAATTCCAAGGGTGTTTGAATTTTGATTCTAATTCCAAGGGGTCTTGAATTTTGATTCTGATTCCAAGGGTGTTTGAATTTTGATTCTAATTCCAAGGGTGTTTGAATTTTGATTCTAATTCCAAGGGGTCTTGAATTTTGATTTTAATTCCAAGGGTGTTTGAATTTTGATTCTAATTCCAAGGAGGCTTGAATTTTGATTCTAATTCCAAGGGTGTTTGAATGTTGATTCTAATTCCAAGGGTGTTTGAATTTTGATTCTAATTCCAAGGGTGTTTGAATTTTGTTTTTAATTCCTAGGAGGCTTGAATTTTGATTCTAATTCCAAGGGGTCTTGAATTTTGATTCTAATTCCAAGGGTGTTTGAATTTTGATTCTAATTCCAAGGGTGTTTGAATTTTGTTTTTAATTCCTAGGAGGCTTGAATTTTGATTTTAATTCCAAGGGTGTTTGAATTTTTATTCTAATTCCAAGGGTGTTTGAATTTTTATTCTAATTCCAAGGGTGTTTGAATTTTGATTTTAATTCCAAGGGTGTTTGAATTTTTATTCTAATTGCAAGGGGGCTTGAATTTATTTTTTAATTCCAAGGGTGTTTGAATTTTGATTCTAATTCCAATGGGGCTTTAATTTTGATTCTAATTCCAAGGGGTCTTGAATTTTGATTCTAATTCCAAGGGTGTTTGAATTTTGATTCTAATTCCAAGGGGGCTTAAATTTTGATTCTAATTCCAAGGAGGCTTGAATTGTTTCTAATTCCAAGGGTGTTTGAATTTTGATTCTAATTCCAAGGGTGTTTGAATTTTTATTCTAATTCTAAGGGTGTTTGAATTTTGATTCTAATTCCAAGGGGTCTTGAATTTTGATTCTAATTCCAAGGGGTCTTGAATTTTGATTCTAATTCCAAGGAGGCTTTAATTTTGATTCTAATTCCAAGGGTGTTTGAATTTTGTTTCTAATTCCAAGGAGACTTGAATTTTGATTCTAATTCTAAAGGGGCTTGAAATATGACTCTAATTCCAAGGGTGTTTGAATTTTGATTCTAATTCCAAAAGAGTTAGAAATTTTATTCTAATTCCAAGGGTGTTTGAGTTTTTATTCTAATTCTAATCCCATTCTGAAAGTTTTTCGTGAATGGTGATTTGAATCTAGTTGTTCTGTTTCGCCCATGGTTTATGTATCTGATTTTATTCACTTTCATTTTTTTGTTATGTCTATTTGATTTTGTTTTAATTTGCTCAATTTGAATTTTCATCTTATTTCATTTGATTTAATTTTACTTTATTAGATTTTGTTTTGTTTTAGTTCGTTTGATTAAATTTGCTTTTATTTCATCTTGATTGTATCATTTGATTGTATTTAATTTCCTTCTTTAGGCGCGCTATTTGGCCTGAAATGTTAAAAGCGAGAACACAGTTTACATGACCCCGTCAAAATCATCGTCCATCTTGATCGTATGAAATCACTCAATCACAATTCTTGCTAAATGAAACTAGGATTTTCTCTGGTAAAGAAAATATATCTATCAGCACGTTAGACTACTGACTACGGAATGATTGAGAACCAGTAATCCTTCTGTGATTTTCTTGGGCTCTCCCCCCCCCCCACACACACACACTCACACACCTTCACACACGTTTTTTTTTTTCCTGGGCTATCAAAACTCCTGCCTGATGGGCATGAATTTATAGCGCTATAACTGATAATTAATTTCGATATAAGTATATAAAGTTGCAGTGATGTATACACAGCATGTAAGAATCAGGCACATTTTGTGAAAATAACAGTAAGAAAGTTATAGCACAGAGAAAAGGCCCAGAACGGCGTTGGCTGGGTCGCGGTTTTCGTTTGTATTGAATATTGGCGGTTGGGGTTAATTTATTAGGCGATTGGAGGAATGGCTTGGATTTCAATATCTGCTTTTGAAGTTCAGTGGCAGAGGGTGTCTGGTGCTGGGAGGTGGCGCAGAAGGGCTAGAGCGGCGACATGGCGTTGGCGTGGCCCTGTTGAGTGTAGGCGCTGCAGTGTATATACATTTTTGTTTTATCTTGATAAAGCTCGATATCAATATTGTACTTATCCGTATACGGAATTGTTTCATTGGAGGACTGGCATCTGGCCATTCATGTGTAAACGAACAAAACGCTTCCCATGGCGCTCCTAAGGCCGGATGGCGACTTTTTCAGAGAGAGAAGTTATTCCGCAATTAATTAGCCTCCTTTTGTAGAAATGAAACACAAAGGAGTCGAAAGACCATGTTAAAAAATAGGGATATCTGATCAAGGCCATATTTACTAATGAGGCAAATGCAAAGAAAATCTTATACAATTGACTGATGCAGTTATTACAACATAAAATGCTAGGCAATGATATACCGATTGCGTGTTTTATATGCTGAACCGACGGACTCTCAGGCGCGGCCTGCAACCCTTTTGCTGCTCCTGCCATACCATGTGTTTGGCAGATTCAACTGGCTAGTCGTCGCTATGTCGCTCTTGTATTTTATAATCTGTTTTCAAAATTATTTCATAGCTTTTTTGTCTTTAACGTATAACATTTGTATCATGTTTTAAAAATTATATAAAGTTATGTTTTAGGGGGATCGGCTGTGCCAATAAGTTCGGCACTCCTGTGTTTGATGCCGTTAATGCCTAAAAGGAGAAAACAAAACCGAGTAACTGGGAACCTCGGCGCGCAGTGGCGGAGCCCCACCAGCAAGGGCAACAGAAGGACAAAGACGTATAGCGAAAAGCGGGGACCTCGCTCGCCGACCCGTGCCCGGCCAGCCCGTAGATTAATGACATCTCGGCCGCCACCAAATTGCAAGATGGAAATCCTGTTAACAAACTCTCGAGGGAGTCAGGGTACGGCGAGGGAGTTTATAACATTAAAAGAATATACCAAATGCACATTCCCCTATATAGCTTACCCCCTCTCTCTCTGTATCTTTCCTTTGCCCTTTCCCTTTCCCTCTCCCTTTCTCTTCCTCTGCCTCCCCCCCCCTCTCTCTCTCTCCCTCTCCCTCTCCCTCTCCCTCTCCCTCTCCCTCTCCCTCTCCCTCTCTCTCTCTCTCTCTTTCTCTCTTTCTCTCTTTCTCTCTCTCTCTCTCTCTCTCTCTCTCTCTCTCTCTCTCTCTCTCTCTCTCTCTCTCTCTCTCTCTCTCTCTCTCTCTCTCTCTCTCCCTCCTCTCTTTCCCTTTCCCTTTCCCTTTCGCTTCCTCAGCCTCCCCCGTCTCTCTTTCTCAGAATTTGATATTTCTATTTACTTGTTCTTAAGGATTCCTGTTTACTCTACGCAAGACTACGGCACTGTAGCCATGTATGTATATTTAAGCCTCGGTGGAAGACCCTAATCTATTATCTCCATTTCTCCTCTCTCAGAAAGCAATTACCAGTACATCGACACAGCATATGGAGGATTTAACTGAATAAGTCCCTGTTCTAGCTTGATTGCTGGATTAATATTTGAATGTTTTGATTTGTAAATAATTACGGAAGCAAGCGTTTTTTTTCTGCGCTAAAAGCGTTGTTTGATTGGCGTCTAGTGGTGTATGCATGAGCGGTGCCGTGCCCTCGCCCGGACGAGAAATATGTAGGCGCAAAAGGCGGGGAAGGTAAGCCAGGCGCTTTGTCACACTGATTCCAGTTCTTTCCTCTCAACATTTCCTGCGAAATTCGGCGTTCGCTCTAGCACTGTCTGCCGCCTTCCTGAAGAAGGGTACGTCAGACTCCCAATGCACACCATCAGGGTCACGGCCAAGTGCACGGAAAGCGAAGTGGTTGCCCTCTAGAAATTCATAGAAAAAGGTTAGAATGCAGGCCATAGGGAGGTCGAAAGATTTTGACGTAGGAGTTATCTTTTGAACAAACATATGTTCGGTAGAATACAGTTGGATTGCCACGCATAGATATTGGGAGGTGTGTATCGTACAGTCCGTTTATGTCGAATTATCCATTCATATATACTCCATCGTTTACAGAAACTGAAATACGACTGAAATGGAATATTATTGCCCAGCCAAGTTGTCAGCCAATAACTTAATGGATAGTGTATCCAGCTCAGAACAGTTTCATTATCAAGTTGTGGGATATCAAAATGTTGAATGTTACTCGAATATTTTTCGACGTTTCATCAATATCCAAGGGACTGTAATGGCGTATCTTAAAAATAGCCAGTTCGCGTGCACACTCTGCATCTATTTGCACTTTTTGACGAGATCGGCTGCAGCGAAAGTGGCAGAAGGAAAGTCGTTGTTTAGGATTTCAACGAGACAATTAATATTCTCGGAAAGCACGTCTGTAATGCGAGAGTTTGTTTCGAGTTGACTGTCCGAGAAAAAGAAAAAGAAACAATGGTTTCTGTCATACCT
>BOPN01002174.1:35000-40000 GCA_017312705.2 Penaeus japonicus
GTGGAAGTACTCCTAATATTCACTGGCACCGTAATGGCGACGCTATGTTCGTCGGTCGGCCGATTAGCTCTGGAAAAGGGGCTCGGAAGCGCTTATCGGTCGGCTCCAGATATACTTTGCTGTCGAAGCGAGAGCGGGAAGATCGGTCGTATTGCTGCTATATTTGCGCATCATGGCCATTATGGAACTATGTCGTAAAGCTCATGGTGGCATAATAGTTGTTTATGGTGATCAACTTTACGGTTCCCTGTGGATCAGCTCGCAGAGCGTGGTTGGAAAATCGAGGCAGCACGGATTTTGTTTGCTGCGGGCCAGTATATCACGGGTTTGTGACGCGTTTATGGTACTAAGTGCGGTCCTTTCCCGGCTGGCAAAACGGCCAGAAACAGCTCCAAGGAGCTCATTGTTATGTAGTAGGTTTTATGATATTGTAGGAATATATTTAGGATACATTTGCGCCTCACTTTTCCTGTCTGTGTACACGGTTAAAAGTGTGTTTACTGTCACTTAAAAATCTATAAATGAGATCGTACGCTTAATCAGATGGTAAACGTTTGTAAGACTAGATAGACGTAAGGATATTCATGCGTCTTTTTGTGGGATCTCGTTAGCAGGAAAGCGGGGATCCGGTTGTATTTCCAGCTCACTTACCTATCAATTAAGCTGGACGTAATCCAACCCAGCCGCCTTACTCGCTCTTAATCTCCTTACTGGCCTCGCCAGCCGTTCCGCCCTCCCTTCTTACTCATGCGGACTCGTTGTGACGTCCCTTTTTGCCCATTCCGGACCTTTAAATATGACACTTAAGACCTGCTCGTGTTAGCAGACTGGGCTCATTACCAGGCGGGTGCCGTGATGTGCGGCAGTGTTTGCACGAGGGCTTCATTGCGCTCCCGCCGCCCGCTGATGACGGCCACGCGCCCCTTTGCTCCTTTGCAATCTACCTCTACTGTGAATGCAGAACTTGAATGTCATTGTAATACATTATTCATCATTGAATTTTTTTCGCGCCATCACATCCCCTGCAACAAGAAATGTTGGATCTCTTGGTGGTCTTTTCCATAACCTTATATTCTTTTAACCGTTTGTTGGACTGGAACGTACTTCTTGCATTCTTACTTTTTAATGTCTTCTCAGGATTCTTTTATATTATAAACCACCTTTGAGTATTTTCTGAAACCGCAAGGGACCGAGAACATGCAACGTCCATGCTACCAGCGACTTGATATATATATTTTTTGTATTTCAGACGGAAAGAGATGACAATTGGCAGAGGAACTGATGCCCCCTAAAGAAAAAGTTTTCCATTAAAGATACATAAAATGTCCATTTGCATAAGATCTAGAAAGTCCGTTATTAAATGTCTAAGTACGCAAGCAGTCCTGTGAGAATCTTGACACAGAGAACTCCAAGTGTAGTTTACCTCCTTGATCCTGTTGTGTGTTTTAAAGAGTACACTCTGTTTGCTGCGCTGCAGTTCCCATGATACATCATTTCTGAACTATAGAAATCAAACCAATCCTTTTGTAGATCCTCTTGGCAGCGATTGTCCTCTTGGCTGTTCCATTTCTCTTGGGCGTCCGTAGTCGATAAGGCCGTCTTCCTCACCAGGTCGCCCGTCTCCCTGGCCTCCATCCCTCACCTCTTCCTCCTTCAACATGGAGGGCGTCTTCTCTGCTCTCACAATATCAGCACCTGATCCATAGCTTTCCCTTGTTTAACTTCCTCTCCCGTCAGCCCTCGCAGAGGCCACCCCACCCCCACCCCCCATGCGGTCACTGCCCTCCTCCTCGCCAGACTAATCTCAATGGTGTTCTAATACTCCCGGATTTCCTCACAACATCCGCCAATTCACATCCATTTCCTGGAGCGACTGAGCGCAAACCTGGACTGTTGTACTATCCTGATATATTTGGTCCGTCTCTCGCAATATTCTCTATCACAATCTCATAGTCTCCCCCCTCTCTCTCTCTCCCTCTCCCTCACCACCACCCTCCTCTCTCTCTCTGTTCCTTTCTCTCTCTCTCTCTCTCTCTCTCTCTCTCTCTCTCTCTCTCTCTCTTTCTCTCTCTCTCTCTCCCTCTCCCTCTTTCTCCCTCCCTCCCTCCCTCCCTCCTTCCTTCCTTCTCCCTCTCTCTCTCTCTCTCTCTCTCTCTCTCTCTCTCTCTCTCTCTCTCTCTCTCTCACTCTCTCTCTCTCTCTCTCTCTCTCTCTCTCTCTCTCTCTCTCACACACACACACACACACACACACGCACACACACACACACACACACACACACACACGCACACACACACGCACGCACACGCACACGCACACGCACACGCACACACACACGCACACTCACTCACTCTTCTCTCTCTCTCTCTCTCTCTCTTCTCTCTCTCTCTCTCTCTCTCTCTCTCTCTCTCTCTCTCTCTCTCTCTCTCTCTCTCTCTTTCTCTCTTTCTCTTTTCCCCACCCTCTCTCCCTCCCCTTCCTCTCCTTCTTCACTTTCTCCATTTTCCTCTTCCTCATTCTCCTTCTCCCTCCTTATCTCCCTCTCCCTCTCCTCCCTTTCCTTTTCCCTCTTGCCTCCCGTCTGTCTCTTCAGCAATCTCTCCGTCATCTTTTCTTCTCTCTTTCTGTGTCTTTCTTCTTCCCTACCCTATGGTCATATAATCAATTTAATTGTTACCTACGGTCTCTTGTCATGATGTTGTGCCTATGTACTTCGGCTGTGCCAGTGCGGGTGATTATTTGTTTCTTTAGTTGCGTTTGTTCAGTCTATGAAAGTAGTAAATTTCTCCCTAAATGAAATATTTCGCATTTCAGGTAATGTGAAGGTGCTGCTGCGCAGAGAAAACTTGTATTGTGAGGCAAGGTAAGGATTCCCTCCCTCCCTCCTTCCTTCCTTCCTCAATCCCTCCCTCCCTCCCTTTGCGATGGAAAGCAATGCTAGCAATGATCATTCTCATTTACCATCTTTACCCGTGATCCTTGTGAGAGGTATGCCATAATGACCCTAAATGCGTGCCTTATGGTGGTTATCATCTCCGCCCATTGCCGGTTGTCTTTGGTTGAGAAAATCAAATAGGTCTTAGGACAGTAGAACTTTATTTGGATATTAAAGTATCAATATTCGATATTAATGATATTATATGATGATGTGTATATTTGTATTTGTTAGAATATCAATTGATTAATAATACTGGTTTACTTGAGAGTTAGAACTAAATAACTATGGACGCACATCATCCGTAATTTGTGTTGCTGACTCTCAAAATTAGTATTTGGCGAAACTGCTTTTGATGAAGTTATTTTAGATAACTCGGATCTTCTAAGGAAATAGTAATGATCCTGTAATTAATCCTTATTCATTCATTCCTGTCAAACATGGAACTCTTTATCTGAAATATCCTTCCTTGAGCATGTTAGCACAACAGCCGTTTAGAAGCTTGTTTAGTGTACATTTTTGAAGTGGGTTTAAGAGGGTTGCTAAGGCTACGAGAGGGATGTGTACATTTTTCCTCGGGAGCTCACTCACCTTCTGAATATTAAACCAGGGATCGAGCCGGCACCTTGGCGAAATATCTGCTTCTGAACTTTCACGCATTTCATTTCTGATGATTTGTCCATTAAGCTGTTGCACGAAGCTATAATTATACAAATAAATCTCATTCCCTCATATGTTTTATTGTCATCAACTGTAGGAGTGCAGATTTTTTAGAATTACATGTATCAAAAACTAAAGTTATTTCCTGAATGAAAAAAAAAAAAAAGATTCAGGCAATAAATATACGCGCATATTCTTACGGTCTAGCAACATTTACATTCTATTTTTACCATGGATTGTAGCAAAGCCTCTGTTATTATATTTCATTATTATATCCACACATTCCGTATGAGTTGCACGTAATAGGTCTGCTAAAGGAAGAAAAACGGCATAATACCTAATGGAATACTGTTATGAAATGCCGCTCTGGGTGTACGATATATCATTATATATGAAGAAAAGATTCCATCATATGGATTAAGAGACGTGTGCATTACGTACTTAGGTGTTTTAAATTAGGCTATTATTTTATCATCATATCAGATAAACATTTTATAGTTATATTCGAGTAATTCAGACCTCTTTAACAAGTGTTGTTTATACAGTTGCAATTTGTAGTTTTATTATACAGATGTGAGCTTAGTTCCTTTATTACCCTGAATGAGAGGCGAAGCTCGCTCTGCGGAAGGACTAACGCGAAAGTTTATAAAGTTTAGAAAAAGTGAAAATTTCGGTTGTGTTCCCCGAGACTCCGTTCATGAGAGAGTGTCAGGAAATGATCAAATATCATGGTGGAGAACCTTCCTCACTGCGGGACCGAGCTTTAGAAATTCGAGCATGACATGGTTAATCCATCTCTTCCATTTCCTGGATTTGTTGCAGATTTAATTTATGCACCCTTTCTGTGTGTACGCTGAGTGCAATCGGTCATTTCAGGGGCGCCGCCGCGGCAGCAAAACAACCGCCCCTTCTTGCCGGCCTGTTTTGCCAGTCCGCGGAGCTCGAACAGAAAGAGAAAGAAAATGTTGCTCACTTTTACATTAGTGATTTTTTGTCGTGTTGGCCTGCGCAGTCTGGTATGCCTCACCCGTTTCTGTTTGTCGGCGAGCCATGAATTTTCTCCTTCTCGAGCGCGCCCGTTAATCCCGCCCGGCGCCCTCTTCCACCCTCGACGGAAGGTGGAGGCGCCCGTGGCCGCGGAGTCCGACCCGCGGAGGGAGCCATCGCGACGACTCTCGTTTTTATCGATATTTATGGAGGCATCATTCTTGCTACGAAGAGCAAGAATGACAGATAAATGTAACTCGTTTCAGGACAGGTGACGTGTGAGTCTTTCTCTCTCTCTCTCTCTCTCTTTCCCTATTTCTCTCTCTCCCTCTCCCTCTCCCTCTCCCTCTCCCTCTCCCTCTCCCTCTCCCTCTCCCACTCCCACTCCCACTCCCACTCCCACTCCCACTCCCACTCT
>BOPN01002174.1:69753-82253 GCA_017312705.2 Penaeus japonicus
ATTATGTACATATGTGTTCATCAGAACTATGTAGTAAACTATTTTCCTCTTAAGAGGTTTTATAGTGTATTATTCTTTTGGGATTTCATAATTAATCAATTATCCATATATTACATAGAAATATTTCTCAAATTTGACACCATGCTAACTATGATACAACTCATCTCGTTGAAGACACGAATCCATAACGAAAACAAACTCAGATTCACTTGAAAGTTCTCCTTGACTCGTTCCTGATTGGTGGACTTCGGAATGACCAGTATTTGGTTTTGGATCAGAAACCGGAGGAGGACCTGCGCTGGGGTCCTGCCCAGACGCTTGGCCAGTGACGTCACTACAGGATGCTGCAGAAGGATGGGGTACTCGTCGGATCTGCAGGCGGGAAGTACTCGGCTGTGAGTCAGACTGTGTGCTGGAAATTTCTTGAAAGATATTAGGAAAACAGTAGGCCTATAATGACACAGATATTGTTTTGATTCTTACATGGTAATTTTCCATTAGTTAATAATAAACTCAGTGATGACAATGGTAATAGTAATATAACAATAACAATAGTAGTGATGATGGTGTTATGATGATAACAGAGATCGATGATGATGATAGAAAAGTTATGATGATGATAATGATAATAGTAACGATGATGGTTACGAGAAAATTATTATGATGAATGATAGCCCAAAGATTAATGATGATAGTAATGATAATGATCAGAAAATAATGACAAAACTAATGATGATCACGATGATTCTAATTATATTGAAAATGCTGCAACTAATGTGGATGATAATGGGGATGATGTTAATCATGATGGTAACAGAAATGATATCAACTAGAAAGCACTCAGAGAAGACAAACCTTTACTTTTCATTACTTTTACCCTATCTTCATCTCTAACGTTAAAGAAAAATACTTATCATAATCCAACACGTACAAATCTTGCATAATCTACTCTAAATCTACCGAAAATCACAAGTCTCTCCCCTTATCAGTCTTCATATTCCCTACAAGTCTGCTCACTCAGCACTTATCACAAATCCCCTCTTGATCTACCCTTATCTACTCACGATAATGATTAATTATAATAATTATTGATGATGAAAAAGGTAATAACTAGGTATAACACTATAGAAGGAATATTACAAATAAGCAAGTATTTTGAAAAGCAAGTGTCAAAAGAGAGTAACTGATGAGTAAACATGTGTATTGAAGTAATCATGTTTTATTGCAATGGTATATTGCACACATAGCAGAGCGTGCTGATGCAATACTTATGATGGATAATCTATAAAAAAGACTTGTTGATAAATCTGGAGAATAAACTTTAATAAAATGTTATGGTAACGAATACTAGCGAATGCTCCTAAGATTTAATAGAGCCTCCCCTTCTGAACAAATGGATATATAGATATATCAATAAACGCGCGCGCACACACACACAGACACGTGCGCACACACACTGTACAAAAAGTCTGAATGAGACCAAATAACGTCAGAGCGCAAGAGACGTATTTTTGATTTTCATTCTAAAGTTATTCAGTCTCATTTACCTTTCTTTTTTACATTTGTCACAACAAATTTTGAATATCTCTTTCTCTCCCTCCTATCAATCTATATATATGAATATATATGAATATATAAATATATAAATATATATATATATATATATATATATATATATATATATATATATATATACATACATACATATACATTTACACACATAAACCTGTACATATGTATGTCGGACAGCACACCCACCCTTTCACCATGTACGGGGCACCGAGAGGACTGTAAGCACATATCGAGATGCCGAAGTCGCGACAAACCTCCCGCAGCGCCTTCTGCTGGTGGTACACGTGGACTTCCACCTGCAGGTTGGCTGGCTTGATACGGCACACTAGTATTGGAAGGTGGGATAAAAAACAACAACAGTTAGCTGAAGTAAGCGTTATTTTTTCAAACATTTCTTTGTGAATAGAATTTTGAAATGTTTGTTGAAAAAGGGTATGTAACAAGATATTAATCGTGATACTCAGATCATATTAAGAAAAAAAAAATGCATAGTCTCTCCTCACCCTTATAGATCCTTTCAATCTGCTTGCTGTTGAAGTTCGAGAGTCCGATGGCTTTGGCTTTGCCCGCGTCCACCTGGAGGAGGTCACTGGGTTAATGCGCATTTATCCTTCTTGGATATATTTGTGCACACACACATACACACACTCACAAATATATGTGTATATATTATGTATATATACATATATATATCTATCTTTAGATATATATATATATATTGTTATGCCGATCACCCCACCTATCAGCCACCAACACCAGGCAGGCTAGGCAGACGGCGTGCTAACCACAGGGTCGTGAACACAGAACAGCTCCAAGAGGCACCGAACACCACAGCGTCCCAGAACACCACAAGAGAAACACCAGAGGCGAGGCAGGGCACAAAGTAAACACACAAAAACACGTCTATCCTTTATTGACACTAGTTCTTAACAAGTACTCTAATCTATGGGCACAATACAGGGGGGAACCAGCACATCACACTGCACAATATAGGCTTATAACAGTACAACAGCAGATATCTCAGGTCAAAAGGGGCACACGCGAGGAGTACCAATCTGCCTCTGTCCTGGCTTTGTTCCTCCGCTCCTCTCGCCCCGACTCTTGCATCATGTTATCCTTTTGACACATGTTTACACAGAGACAAAGACCCACTGGCATAGCAATATATATATATATATATATATATATATATATATATATATATATATATATATATATATTACGACCACTTCTCCTATCATTACTTTAATTGGCCTTGTACGTGCTGAATCCTTTTTCTTCTTAATTCTGAAAACTTAACACCTAATTCAACACTGGGAAGTGGTGTAATAACATTGTCACAATGTCCTTATTATTGTGACAACTGTGATCCAATCTTATGTTAGATACAAGAGCATTATTTGTTCAACTTCGGATAATGAAACGCTTCTATATATAAAATTCAGAACAATATTAAAATAAGGTTGTCTTCTTCATTTAATAAAACATAGGAAATAAGCACAATATGAAGCTTCAGATAACTGATACAAAACCGAATAATATATCTTTCACAAGCACCTCCAACCGCATTCACTTGTAATAATTCCAATCCCCGTATAAATGGATTTCCCAAACACAGTGAGACAACTATTAGTTATTCTAGTTAACCTGAGTAGGCAAATCACATCACACAGCATGGGAATATCTATTAAACCTTTCTATCCTTATTTCCCAAGTGTAAACAATGGACTCTAAATCCAATGTAGGAACACATTAACTATTTCCGTTAATATCACAGTAATCCTACCACTGAGATCAAATACATCCACCAAACCTTGTAGCTGGACCCATCGAATCCACGATTAGCACCACAAGAATCACAACTTGGAAGAAATAACACTACAATTGACCAACCAAAATAGTGAGTGATCACACCACCGATCACAGCCTGGGTTCCCCACGTGTCTCTCTTGAATGTCAACAAAACACTCCTGACTAGGATGCTTGGTTTGCGAATCTCACTCTTCACTTGAAACAAACTCAGTATACACAAAATAAAGTAAATATAACAAAATGATAATAATTTCTATATTAGGAATCAGGGCATAATATATATATACATATATATGTATATATATACATATATATACATATATATATATATATATATATATATATATATATATATACACACATATATATATATATATATATATATATATATATATATATATATATATATATATATATATGTATGAAAGATGATAGAATGCAGTAACACATTTAATATAGAAATATAAATTTTACCTCCCTGACAGGGAATTGAATTCGGGTCCTCTGAGTAAGAGTCCCGGCTCCTAACCATACCACCACAACGAGTCACTAAAAGGATTGTCTAACCAGATGCCTTACATCCATCATGCACGTTACCTTTATGCTTTTAGCAGAGCAGTGATAGCAAGGTTTTGCAGACAATCCCCGTGGCCACTCGGTGGGAATGAATTAGAAATTCAACTCACGAATCAGGTTACCAAGGTTATATCTATGTGTGAAAGATGCAGTAACGCATTTAATATAGAAAAACAAATTTTACCTCCCTGACAGGGAATTGAACTCGGGTCCTCTGAGTGTAAGTCCCGGCTCCTAACCATATCACCACAACCAGCCACAAAACAGATTGTCTAACCAGATGCCTTACATCCATCATGGAAGTTACCTATATGCTCTTAGCAGAGCAGAGATAGCGAAGTTTTACAGACAATCCCCGTGGCCACTCGGCGGGAGTCTCACCCAGAGGGCCCGAGTTCATACACGCACACACCCACACCCACACATATAAATATAAATATATATATATATATATATATATATATATATATATATATATATATTTATATATATTATATATATGATATATATATGTATATATAATATATATATATATGTATATACATAATATATATATATGTATATATATATATACATATATATTTATATATACAGTATATAATACAGTATATATATTATATATATAATATGTATATATATACATAAGTATATATATACATGTATATAAATTCATATATATATTTATATATATGTATATATACATGTATATGTGTATATATATGTATATATACATATATATGTGTATATATATGTATATATACATATATATGTGTATATATATGTATATATACATATATATGTATATATATATACATATATATATGTATATATGTATATATATGTATATATACATATATATATACATATATATGTATATATATATATATATATATATACATATATATATATATATATATATATATATATATATATATATATATATATATATATATATATATATATATATATATGTACACACATATGTATACATATATGTATAAATATACAGTAAATATATATATGTATATATATACATATATACATATATATACATATATATACACATAGTTCCTCGTGTAGCTTACCTGCTCCTCCAAAGCCTTGTAGACGCCCTCGAGGTCAGTGTCGAAGTCAAGCAAACAGTTTCCTTCGCTGTCGAATGGCCGGCCATCATCGCTGTTGGCTGGACATCAGTGCAAGAATTGCATTATGTTCTTTCCTACGTTCATAGACATCTCTCTTGTCTAAATGTGATCCTGATGTTCATGAAAACGTATTACACATATCTGGATAGTACACTATGATCAACCTTACAGAGAGAAAGAGAGAGAGAGAGACAGAGAGAGAAGGAAAACGAGTTAAATAATTCCTCTTACCCTTCAACCCGACTGGATCGTGGATAAGATAGAGATCCACATAAGAAAGACGAAGCTTAGTCAAAGATTCCTGAAGAAATCTGCCCACATCTCCAGCCCGGTTAGCAATCGGCGGCAACTGTAATTGTGAACTTAATGCCAAATTATAAAGATGATTGAAATATAATACTTAAACCAGACTGATATCTCTACAATCAGCATCCAGAAAAAAGACATCACGTAAAAGCACCCTTCGTTTATTTATTTTTTCTTGCAATCACATCTCCTCGACGACCTCACCTTCGTGACCACGAAGAGCTCCTCCCTGGCGATGCGGCCGCTGGAGAGCCACTCGTGAAGGACGTCCCCGATCGCGGCCTCGTTCTGGTACGCTGCAGCCGTGTCGATGTGTCGGTAGCCGCACTCGAGGGCCCAGGCCAGGACCCGACGCATCTCATCGCCGTGACCCTGCGTGGCCACGATATGATAGTGATATCTATAATAATGATTGTATCATTGCACAATATATATATATATATATATATATATATATATATATATATATATATATATGAGAAAGATGGTAGAATGCAGTAATGCATTTAATATAGAAATACAAATTTAACCTCCCTGACCGGGACTCGAATCCGAGCCGTCGGATTGACAGACCCAACCCTGAATCCATTAGACAATGGATTCAGGGTTGGGTCTGTCAATCTGACGGCTCGGGTTCGAGTCCCGGTCAAGGAGGTAAAATTTGTATCTATCTATCTCTCTCTCTCTCTCTCTCTCTCTCTCTCTCTCTATATATATATATATATATATATATATATATATATATATATATATATTCATTCATTAAATCACTTGATTAGATATGTATTCTTAAACCTCAACATACGAATCATGTACAGCCTACACACAATTCACGCACATCAGATATACAGCACACAGGTAGATGCAAGCGCATTTCCCTTTCTTTCTCTCCCTCTCTGGTATTCGTGTTGTATCACTCGTAGAAGTAGGATGTGTTTCTATAGCTATCCTCAATCGTAAAAGATCCCCGAATCCTGTGTCCCCCCCCTACCCCTCACACACACACACTCTTAATCCTTGGACAGGGAGCGGGTGAGGTGCCTTAAGCCCTCCAGAAAATTTTATGCATTTTTATGATTTTCAAGGCTATGTGATTATATTGCATAGGGCCCTGCGTATTCGCTGGCGGCCACTGAAAAGCCCTAAATTGCTTCGCGGATTGACATCAGGTCAATATGTGTACCGTTGCCAAATCGGTGTCCCTGGCTTCTGATCCGGCAACTGACAAAATGGACTGCACAAACAGAACTCCAGTGAATGATGATGGGACGGGCAACAACAAACTCCAGTGACACGGAAAGTGACTTTGAAAGAGAGGAAAAAAAGACTGAACGACGACGTTATGAAAGTCAACGAGGCAACTTTCGTGGATGAGGTAACTGGCAGTGGGAAAGGCAGAAGGCTGTTATTCCCAGAGTCTTGCGAAATGTCCTTTATGAAAAAACTAGAGTGGGCAATGCAACTTGGAAAAGAACATAGCCATTTTGAGCCGCTGCTAAAGGTGGCGAAGGGAAGACTGTATCTTACAGTACAATATGAAGAAGCGAAGCAGTTCCTGACATCTTAGGACGGTGCTGTTGGCCCATAGAAAGGGGTAAAAATGACAAAGGTCATTATATTTTAGTATCCCTTAGAATTGGACCCAGACTTTCTGCTCTGCAACGAGAGGATTGTTTGGGTGAAAAGGCACGCATCACGAGGCGAGAAGCGATGCCAGCTGGTTGCCCTCATGAAAGAAGTCCCGGAGAAGGTCTTCATATCTGGGTACAGGAGGGTGGGACCGTATGTGGAGCTGCCAGTCCTGTGCCTCAAGTGCAGCAGATGGGGACACAAGTCGTGGACCTGTCAGCAGGACACCAGATGCAGTTTCTGCGACAGGAAGCATGACTCCAGGATCTGCAGGGCAAAACATAGACAAAGGAGAGAGAGTGTGATACCTTGCTGCTGCAATTACAGAGGCTTGCACATTGCTGGGTCTCTACCATGTAAGGCGAGGCCAAGGGTGGAACTTAATTCTTCAGCTTCCCATAAAGAAACTAGAGAAAAGGCAAGAGGAACGACCACCAGACGACCTGAGCAAGAGAGTATTCCTATACCGCCCCCAATGCTTGGTTGAAAGGCCCACCGCGAGGACTGCAATTCCAGGAAAAAGACGGGAATGTCACGAACGGACAAACCAATGGCCAAATTGCAGGCTATTGCAGCCAAGGAAGCGACGAGGGAAAGTGATGTAGATTCTCCAGTATAAGAGATATCTGCAATTTCTGGAATGTTGCGTAGATTAGTGCAAAGGATGGATGCAATTGAAAAAAGCTTGCGGTATTGATACGTAGTTTTGTAGTAAACTACAAAAAGCGAGTGGAGGCTGAAGAAGAAATTCCCATGCAAGAAATCACTAAAAGACAATGATTTGGTGGGGAAGAAAAACACAGAAAGCAAAATTACTATAAAGGGCACAGAAAGAAAAATAATACCGAGTGTAGTGGAAGGAACAACATCAGTGACCTTCAGTGCTAAAATGCTAAAAAAGGATATAAAAGGTGACACTCCTAAACTCAATGGTTATAGAGCTTATCATCTTTATTCCGGAGACCGAACGCGGGGAGTGTTTACTTACGGCAAAAGTTCAATACCTTCCGAGCTGCTAGAGATACTGTGTAAAAGTAAAGGTGTTGAATATGTATGTGTGAAGCTGTGTTTACAACTAGGTGAAGTATATATTGCAAATGTATACATCTCTGGGAGATGCTTTGATCTCAGATACCTACCAGATTGCAAATACTCTGATTCGACTCTGATAGCGGGTGACTTTAATACTAGGCACCCGCAATTAGAGATGGGCAAAATCAATGATAATGGTATAAGAATTTACCAATTTCTCAAAGATAGGCCTGAGCATGCTTGCTGGATAGTAAAGAGGCGACACACATCAAGGGTAGACGACTTGATTATGCCTGTCTGATTGGCGGTCAGGGGATTCAAGGAGAATGTGAAGTAGTAAGTGAACTACTTAGTGATCATTTCGCATTGTATATAAAGTTAGCTTTCGGTAAAAAAACAAGTTAAATTCCAAAGAAATATGTTTGTCGTAGACACAAACGACAGAGAACTGTCTATTTACAATATGGAGGGCTGGCATAGAAATTACACATCCGTAAGTTTAGATAGATTCAGCGAGGATTTGTTAAGTGTGATAGAAAGATGTTTACCTACAAAGGCTAAGTCACAAAGAAAGGAGAGGAAACATGGAAACATGGAGCACGGAAAACAAATATTGCAGTGATAAGACACTTAAAGGGTGGACACAAATGTTAAGGATGGCACACAGGGAATGGGCTAAAAGAGGCAGGTGGGAAGATAAGGATATACTACTTAACATATCAAAGATATGTGGGGAGAAAAGAAGGGAAGTAAGGGAAAAGTATTGGTCAGAGTTCACGCAAAATATTGAGGATAGTAAAGTCCCAAAGACATATGTTATCATGTAAATAATGTGAGGGGCAAAACAAATAACCTCATCGGTCATCCACACCCAGAGGAGGAGGCAAACAAACATATTGAGAAATGTGCAAAGGCATCTTCTCTGGTTTCTCTTCCACAAAGCACTCGTGACGCTTTGTTTGCATGGGAAGCTGAAAGAAAGGGATAGATTGTTTCATCCGTAAACATCACCGTAATATCTCATCAGCCAAGAACTACACGTGAACTTCTAAATGCATTTGAAAGAGGGAAAAGCATTTCACTTGGGGAAGGCCTGGAAGAAAGCTACAATAATACTTATTCCAAAATCAATCCTGTATATGTAAAACGATGGAGCGAATATTATTAAATAGACTAATGTAAATGATTGAAGATAAACCGTCTTGTAATTTGTAGGGTTTTATGAAGGGAAAGGTGTAACAGGAAAGTTGCTGAGATAGATCGGTGACTATCTGACAGGTAGGAAAGGTTACATATGGTTTCAAGGCTGTTTTTCAAAGAAAAGTTTTCATTTGGGTCTACAGGAGGGTGTTTTAACCCCAATACTCTTTAATGTACTAATGAACAGAATAGCTACAGAGGAATATCCTACGGGTGTTGAGCCAATTATATACGCAGATGATATATTGATACATAGGACCACACAAAGCTACTTACAAACAGCCCTGGACAGGTTTATTAGTCTTGCTCAAACATTGGGACTGGTCATTAATGAAGAAAGTTTCAGAGTAAACAAAGAGGTAACGTGCCACTAAAAAAATATCTAGGTATGTACATTGACTTCACTGCCTTAACCAAGGATGGTAAAGTAAGTCATGTACTAACGGCTCGACTGTGACTGCTTGTCATGGGATAGAAGCCGGGGGTGCCTCTGCTGAAGCTAGTCTACATCAGTACAGTGAGAGCTCTGGTGGATTATGCAGCACCAGCTCTTTCTATATCTTGTCAGGGGGGCTCTGAAGGGGTGAAACCATGCAGAATGAAGCTATGTGTATTATCCTCGGGTGTCAAAACAATGCTAGGATAGACATAATGAGAATAGGATTGCAAAGTATTGCACAGGGAGTAAGCGAGATTATTGTCATAGCAGCCGTCAGGCTCATGAGAGAGAATAGCAGAAAGAAATTAGTGAGTGATATGGTCAGCGGTCTTTTTACAGACAAGACAAGCGGGGATATATGAAAGAGCTGAAAAATTATATAGAATGTTATGGCTTGAAGGAGTTCAGTCGTTTGCTTCAGACATCCCCCTAAGTGTCACCATGGGAGGACCAGGAGATTAATGTAGATGTCGATCCCCTCTGTATGAATAAGAGGATGTATGAACCAGGTCAACTTAAATCATGATATGGTCATTAAATAAAGAGTCTAACACGCCTTGATATTGCTCATGTCTACTGAGATGGGTCAGTGTTGAAGGAGTGAGATAAGACTTAGTAGTCATATATTATCGACACAGGCTGAGTTATGGGCAATATTGAGGGCACTTAGAAAGATTGAAATTATTAAGGAAGATGCATTTTTTTGTGGATAGCACGGAAGTGCTGGACGCACTTAACAGCAGGGGCCCTGTGTTTGATCACATTGTTAACGAGTGCCGATTGAATAAGCTAGGTTTGCGGAGAAGATGCGCCGCCGGGCTTAGATGCACTGAGGCGAGCCCGCCTGTGGCAGTGTGTACTGACTCTTCAGAGAATGTGCCAACGAGTGTTGACTCGACCTGAGCTTGGTCCTTACCCACCGTATTGCCTAGACACGGCGGTGACCGCCAAGTGACAATGGGCTTGGACGGGGCTCTATCGACAATAAGTTGCAAGGCCAGGGACGTGTGATTACATTCGTCTGGATCCCATCGCATGTCGGTATCACCCTTAACGAAGCTATGGATGAGGTAACGAAGGAGGCAATATCAAGAGAATACAATTAGACTATGATGATGTTAAGAAAAGCGAATCGATTGAGACGAGCGAAACCGTGCAACACTACATGCATCTAGCAATGAACACAGACTTTACTTATGGGAGTGGCAAGAGCAAGTATAAAGATTCTGTGCAAATGAGAATTAGGTTAGGGTATAAATACTATAGGGAGTTAGGTGTCCCGACAGGTGAACAGGAAAAAAAAAAATCAGGGTGTGTAGGACACCAAGGTCACACACCTTGTTACACTATATTGTGTATTGTCCAATGCTTCAGATTTACAGAAACTCAAGAGATAGCTGGACTCTCCGAACAAGCTGTAAGGATATCCGATTGTGACTTTCCCACTCTCGCTCTACTTGCCTCTTGTAACCGCCTCAGCACAAGTGCAATCTTCGGTTTACGTTCTGTTTCCCCTCGTCGACACAGGTCAAGAAAGTACCTTTTCTATAAATTGACCAGAGCCTATCATTGTGTTCCCACGCCATGTTTTATACCATTCTCAGTGTCTTTCACATAGAAAGTATGTGTTGTCTGTACTCAAAATGATGCTCGCAATGCATTCAATCATTGATTATATATGTACGATCATTATTTGCATGAATATTCATGATCACTTGTCTATCATGCATTTTGTCCCTTTCCCTTTGTTCCTCAGGCCATGAATAAGGGTTGCCTCTGGCAAACAGCCTGTCCCCTCTTATAACCATTTTTACTGTGAATGAAATTTGAACTATTTTTTGTTACTATGTACTTCAAAACCGTATTTTGTTCTGCCAATGTCTAGCATCATTCCGGAGACCACCTCTCTGGACGAAACACACCCAGCCTTCGGCAGACTCTGACCGCTCGCCTTCGCGGGCATGGCACGTTGCCCCACTCCTCTCTGGGTGCCTCTGCCACGCCTATTAGCTGTACCCCACGCTACTAAGTTCCCGTAGAAATAAAAAATCAACTCTGCCATAACTTTAACTCACCACCAACTGTAAGCTGCAACTTCTACATCTACACTTCATTCAAGTCTAGTAGATTGGTAACAAGCGGCCAGGACAACACCAGAACATTATTACACTGATCTCTGCGGTGTAGACACCAAACAACCAAACTACACCACCACATTATTACACCTCTCACTCTCTCGTTGTCTGTATAACTGCCCGAGTGTCTCTCTCTCTCACTCTATCTCTCCCAGTCTCATCTGTGTTTGTCTCTTCTCTATTTATGCCTCACTATCTGTCTGTCTGAGAGAGAAAGTTAGAGAGAAAGAGATAGAGAGATCTAATGCATTTTACGTATCCAACAATTCGCTTTACCTGATATGTCCCCAGCCCTACCATGGGCATCTTGCTTCCATTGGGGAGTGTGACTGCTGGGACGTGGGAAGCCATGGCACGGAGGGGGGCGGCGTGTGTTGTCAGGCGAGAGTGCCACGCGAGACTAAACAAGAATCATCATCGGTCGCGGTTTCTCATGAGAAAGCGCTGATCTCATTGTGTGTTCAAGTAGCCTTTCAAGGTCGCTTTTGATCTGTCGTCAGTGAACGGGATAAATTGTACTTACTGTAAATATAATCATACAGTAGACACACACACAAACACATTATATATATCTATTATATTATATTATATATATATATTATATTATATATACATATATATACATATACATACACACACACACACACACACACA
>BOPN01002174.1:84753-97253 GCA_017312705.2 Penaeus japonicus
ATCACTGTGTTAATACAGGCGCCAGAGCTACAAAAATATTTTTTACCTCAACGTTCGAAGCCAAAAACTGAGCCGACAGTCGCTTGCTGTATCCTAACAGAGTTCTTTATACAACATGGGAAGGTTATTAACCCAAAAGAAGGTATGGTGGTCCGTTTTTATCTCCCTTGTAGGTTCCTAACTATACAAACAGGTGAAAGTTGATTTTTTTTTCTATGGAACACTGAACTTTGTACTCACACTTACTTTTTTTTTGTTTTACATTAGTGTTGGTAGAGATGTTGAAAACGCAACACTGATAAAAATTAATCTATCTGACACGCGATTTTCTGAAGTGTTCTTTCTGCATATAATCTAACATCGACGTTTACTACAAAGTCCACGCATTCAACATGAAGAAAAAGGTAGTACTTAAGCACTAAATTCTTACAATATTATAGATAGCATTTTAACCCTTTAACCGCGGCACCTTGAACAACAAAGTGGTCCCCCACCACAGAAAAAAAAAAAAAAAGAATTCTCCTGCTGAATCGAAAATCATATAGACCGAAAAAGTATGTAATTCTGAATTTGGATTTGCAGTATGGCTGAAATTAGCATTGAAATTACCATTATCATCATCATATCTAAACACGAATAATATAAATCCATGCAATACATGCCAAGTACGTGTACATGTACAGCAAACATGCGTACAAATACTAACACACACACACACACACACACACACACACTCGAGCGCTGCGTCTAGTGTCCGCAAGCGATAGGTCACTGAGAGATGTGTACTATGGAAAGGATCATCCGTATGGTCTCTTCATACTTACATTTATATAGTTATCCTATCAACAATTCTATTTACAAATTCAGTCACACTTACTTGACATTACTCTCTCTCACTCTTCCCGTCTTTCCCTCTTTTCTCTCTGTCTTTAACACCCTCACTTTCTTTCTATTTTTCTCTCTCTCTAACACTCTCGCTTTCTTTCTCTTTCTCTCTCCCTCTCTTTCGCCCTTTCACTTTCTCGCTCTCTCCTTTCTTCCCCTTGCATCCCTCTTTCAGTTCCCCTTTTCCATCTGCCTAACAGATTTATACGCATGAAGATTTGTTCAAGTCACCCATTATGATTTTCGTGAATTATACAATATACATATCAAAAGCAAATCGCGGAAAAGTACACAAGCACAAATACTCAAACACACACTTGGTTCTCTGGCAGCAGCACGAACTCCCATGGTACTGTTTTGATGGATATTTTTTTTTTTTTTTTTATCTTTGCCATTTCTGAAAGAACATAATTAATCATCTTCCGGTTCTTTGTAGTAATGTATCTGCAAATATACATTTAAGGCATGGGGATGTTTCACTGAAAAATACTAGGGGAATAGAGATATGAGGCAAAACCATATATGGTACTTCCGCTGTTGACTGGGAATTCGTTCCTTGACCATATATGGTTCTTCCGCGGATAAAGGGTTAATTAACGAGTCGGTGCAAAACATTATCTTAACATATAACATGTACACAGTTCAACTTACTGGCAATACATACATTCATTGCTTATTTTACATTTGGTAGTAATATGTAGTCTACAAAATAGCTCGGTTTCAGCCAATAAGAAAGCCTCATTTGAGAGAAGGGGCGGGGCCAGAGCAAGGCGTGTCTCACTCCTACTCGTGCGCTGATTGGCTGGAGGGATGTTTGAATGGTGAGACGCGCAAGGCTCCAAGAGAACCGACATCTTCGATACTGTGTGGCAGTTGTGATTCGTTCTCAAATTCGCTGATTCTGATTGGCTAAAACCACGCGAGCTGTCACCAACAAGACTCACAAGAGGATAGAGGAGGCGGGGGACAGGGGCAGGGGCAGGGGACGGGGGTGGGTGGGGGGGGGGGGCGGGGTGGTGGACTCCCATTGCTGTGACTCACGGCTTGATTTTCCTTAATTGTAATTTTGAGTCAATAGTGCTGAAGATTAAGAAAAATCGTTCGACCATCGCCATAGTTGGGGAGTTTAAAAAGAGATAACCAGTAGATGGGAGGGCACACTTTGGGTGTGGGGTGTGGGGTGTGGGACGGGGGGCGGGGGGAGGGGGGAGGGGGGAGACCAAACGGCTAAAAACAGGTGATGTTATTGCTCGCATACAAACTACTGTGTTCTAAAGTGAAGACAGGACCAACAACAAGAAAAACGATGCTAAGTGTTGAACTCCACAAACAACTTTTTTGTTTTTTTTTAATAAGGTCGTCATTCACATCTTACTACACCAATAGGTTGACCTTATGGCTGGGCCGCGCGAGGGTCCTGTGCTAGAAGGTCATAGACTATCTTTTAACGAGTGGAAGAACCATTTGGCACTAGTTGCCTTGGCCCCAAAAAGAAGGAAAACAGTTACCTCAACAGTTCCAACAGGTCAGACTACAACTGCATGACTAATATAAGATTTCAGTTACATTCATTTCTAGGATTATCTCGTTTGATATGTAAAAGTATCCTAAATTGGAAGACAATGTGGAAGCCCTTTACAAATTCAAATTGACATAGATATTCTTGTTAATTATTTAACATCAAAATACAACAGCCGCACCGACGGCGACCGACAAACCATCTCACAAACATCGATATAATCTGAAGAAAATTTGCATTTCTGCAGCGTTAGAACAATAACCCCCTGTTCTGTGTAGTACAATAGTCAAAAGTACCGACGTGGGGGCATACAACTTTTGCTTTAATATTGTCTCAGCGTCCTAAATAAATTATCCACAATATTCAACAATTTGTTTATTGTATCTACAGCCTTCAAAATGCTAGATAAAACTCCCAAGGTAATGGCAACAACAGATAATCAGTAATTCCTAACTCTCGTTATATTTCGTCAAAACGATCATATATATATATATATATATATATATATATATATATATATATATATATATATATATATATATATATATATATATATTTATATATATATGCATATATATATATATATATATATATATATATATATATATATATATATATATATATATATATATATATACCAGCCACATTTCTCTCACACACGCAAGAATAACCCATAACTAAAAATACGAAAACAAGAGGAAAATGCAAAGCCAAAAAATGATAATACCAAAAATCAAACCATATGACAATGTAACCGAAGTCTCCAAACCCAGACCTGGATGACGTCAGCCCACCAGAGACACCAACAAAAAACAAAAACAAAACAAAAACAAAGTAAAAAAAAAAAGACGACATAAAAGACACAGCAGCAAACGATAAGATAGCGCCCCGACCACGCGTGGGGATGCTGGCTGCTTTTCCTGATGCCGTTGCCATCCCCACGAGGATGAGAGTAAAGCTGGTTCCTTGTCTACTCCTCGGAGAACAATGTGAGACGCGGCACTACGGAGCGGCGGCGGCGGCGGCTCCCGGATGTGGTTCCAGCTTCTTCGAGGGGATCTTGCCCTTACAAGCCACCAGTAGGGGGAACGGAGGGGGGAGAGGGGGAGGGGAAGGAGGCGGTGGAAGTCTCGTGTTGAGGTGGAAATGGTGTTGATGTGTGTTTCTTTTGTCCTTTTGTGTGTGTTGACTTTGGTGTGTGGTCCTTCGTTCCTTCGAGTCATCATCCGATAACCTTCCCCCGAGGGAACACCTCACTTCATTTCACTTCTTTGTGTAGTTCACTTAGAAACCTATAGACATCCACACAAGCAGTGATATGGCAGCGTGCTACCCTCAGGCAACTCAGATAACCGGACAGGGTGCGAAAGAAATGGAACAATGAAAGGACAAACGGAAAGGAAAAAAAAAAAAAAAAAAAAAAAAGTAAGAAAACAAAAATACTTGGAAACTCAGAGACGAAATTCTGGAGCACCCTTATTACTACGACTGAGTCTGTGATGACGAGGCTATTCGCGTGATGACTCCTCCCCCCTTTTCTCTCTCAAAGAACGCGTGTAGAATCTTGAAGGAACTGGATGATAAATGCATCCCCATAGCCCCCTCGGAGTCGTCCCCTACTAAGCAGCGATATCGCGGAGGTGTGTTGGTTTTATCGGGCTTATCAGGTGGAGGCCCTACACGGCGGTAGCTTCCTGCATACTGGCGGAGGTGTACTTGTTCTTCAAGGCTTCTAAGTCCAATTCCGGCCGTGAGATTGCTAATAGTCTCTGCGAGGGACAAAGGGAATCATGTTAAAGTGGGGCATAAAGCGAACAATAATTCTGTCATCGATTCATTCTACATGACTTAACACTTTTTTTTTTGACTGATTTGAGTATAATTTCTCCTTCTTAAAAAATACATTACAAAAAAATAAAAAGCAAGAGAAGTCATCAACGCCATGAAACCCGCCACCTACCTCCTTCCAGGTTCCAGGGTGGGGGCTGGTGATGAATTTGTAGATGGCGTAGCCCGGGACGCACAGCATGGACGACAGCGCCATGAGCCAGCCGATGAAGTGGGTCCAGCCAGGGAACTCGTAGTTCACGTACTTGGGAGGGGACCAGATCACCACGTTGAACATGAACACGCTCTGCCGAAGAAGGTCGTTTTGAGGAAGGTCTCATCCAAGAAACAAAGACTCGCATCAGAGTATCGTGAAATACACTTCTTTCCATGCGCATCATAGAACCATCACTAAACCTCCACTCATCATTTCCACCTACCTCCATTCTCTTCTCCGAATACATGCAACACTTAAATTCCATTAAAAAAGAAAAAAAAAAAAAAAAAAAACGCCCAAGACTCACGAAGCAGGTGATAGGCGTGATGTACTTCCAGCAGAACTTCCACCAGAAGAAGGGATAGTAGCCGATCATCTCCTTGACACAATCGTACCATCTGTCAGCGCCGAAACCCCAGCTGATAGCCAGGCACTCGAACATAATCAAGGAGATGAGACACATTCCAGAGGCAGCGTAGGTATCTAGAATCTGGAACACGTACATTCCGCCCTGGAAGAGCAAAGGATGCGTTAGAAGGGGACCCGAATAAAACGTGAAAGCAATTAATAATGGCGGATCTTCGGAATATGTATAAAGATGCCGGTTTCATTTCATGGTAATGCCTAATTTGTTTATATCTTTGTTACTATTATCTTGGAGCGATAAATTCGATCTAAAACTTGAGTGACTGGACTGACATCCATTAGATTAACATCATAACATATCAACTTTCTGTTTACACTCATCCTAACCCCTTTTTCCCCTCGACCTTTCCTTCACCTCATTACCTTCTTCCTCCTCCTTCTTCTTTTCCTCCACTTCCATCTACTTCTTCCCCACTTCCACCTACAACTCCAATTCTACCTCCTCCATCCCCACCTCCACCTCCACCTCCACCTCCACCTCCACCTCCACCTCCACCACCACCCCCACCTCTTCCACCTCCACCACCACCTCCACCTCCACCTCCACCTCCACCTCCACCTCCACCTCCACCTCCACCTCCACCTCCACCTCCACCTCCACCTCCCCCACCTCCACCTCCACCTCCACCTCCACCTCCACCTCCACCTCCACCTCCCCCATCTCCACCTCCACCTCCACCTCCACCTCCACCTCCACCTCCACCTCCACCTCCACCCCCACCTCTTCCACCTCCACCACCACCCCCACCTCCACCTCCACCTCCACCCCCACCTCCACCTCCACCCCCCAACCAGGTAGGAGAGGATGCACACGATTAGGATGAAGAGTTCCTTGTGCTTCCGCAGGTATTTAGGCCACTCGTCAGACACGGCCGTGATGAAGCCCTCGATCGTGCAGAACTTTGGACAAAAGAGAACTTTATGTAGAACAGGAGACGAGACGAGTGAGAAAATGAGAGAATGTTAGGTTTCTTGGGTCGATTCAGAAGGGAAAAATCATCGAATTGTTTGTTTGTTTGTTTGGCGTGGATGCATAAATATATGTAATATGTACGTGATGTGTAGATGTACACATATTATTATTGTCATTGTTATTTTCATGATCATCATTATCATTATTACTATTCGAAATGATTACTGTTATTTTCATTATCATTGTCATAGTTTCTTGTCATCATTACTATTACTATCTTTATTATTATCATTTTCGTTAGTATCATTAATATCAATATCAGTATCATTATCACGTTCATCAACATCATTATAATCATCATCATTATTACGATCATTTTTATCATTATCATAGTCATTGCTATCATCATTATCATCAACATAATTATCCTCATCATCATTCCTATCTTCTTCCTTTAATAATTCCTGTTATCTTAAACCCTACCCAGACCTGCCAGCCTCAAGAACCCATACTCATTGCCCTCTCTCTCTCTCTCTCTCTCTCTCTCTCTCTCTCTCTCTCTCTCTCTCTCTCTCTCTCTCTCTCTCTCTCTCTCTCTCTCTCTCTAGCTCTCTCTCTCTCACTCACTCTTCGTTTTATCTTAATAGTCAGGCTACCGATATCTAATTTATAGCTGATCTGTCATGCACAACATACCATGCAACAATGCTACCCTTATGAATACGCTCTGGTTTCTCACACTTCCATAGAGCTAACATAGATACATCAAGAATTAAGATAAGAATCCAAATCATGCAGTGATATCACGATATGAAGATATTTACTTATAAATATTTGTCTATATTGTAGCAGATGTGTTCTATTTTTTATCTTCATTTTGTCTTTGTTTATTTTTCTTATCTTTATTTTCATCTTTGTTTATATCTTTTATCTTTATATTTATCTTTTTATATCTTTTTATCTTTATCTTTTAGCTTGTTATCTCTACATGTACTGTTTTACTTATTATTTTTTATATATATTTTTTATTTCCATTAGCTTGTTATACTCTTTTTTTGGCAATAAACTACCCAAAATTGCAAGTCATGCGAACACGCTACCAGGATCCTTTACCTGTTGAGCAAAAATAGAATGAGATGCAATGTTGCAGTCGTACTATCAACATGATCATTAACTATGTTATTTGATGAATGGGTAAATCAATGCCTTATTTATATTGCCTTATTCATATCTATTTTGCCTTCGATGCCAGTGACTTTAAAAATATTCTTTATTAGCTCTTGTGGATCTCTCTCTCTCTCCTTTTCTCTCTCTCTCTCTCTCTCATCATCATCATCCTCATCATCATCATCATCATCATCATCATCCTCCTCCTCCTCCTCCTCCTCCTCCTCATCATCATCATCATCATCATCACCACCCTTGTTATTATCATTCTTCTTATTATTATTCACTTCTCGCCATCTCCTCCTACCTACCCCCCCCCCGGTACCCCCCCCCCCTCCACCCCCACCCCCACCTCCACCCCCCTCCACCCCCACTTACCTCCGTGACGCACGACAGACCGACCAGGTAGGAGAGGATGCACACGATTAGGATGAAGAGTTCCTTGTGCTTCCGCAGGTATTTAGGCCACTCGTCAGACACGGCCGTGATGAAGCCCTCGATCGTGCAGAACTTTGGACAAGAGAGAACTTTATGTAGAACAGGAGACGAGACGAGTGAGAAAATGAGAGAATGTTAGGTTTCTTGGGTCGATTCAGAAGGGAAAATCATCGAATTGTTTGTTTGTTTGTTTGTTTGGCGTGGATGCATAAATATATGTAATATGTACGTGATGTATAGATGTACACATATTATTATTGTCATTGTTATTTTCATGATCATCATTATCATTATTACTATTCGAAATGATTACTGTTATTTTCATTATCATTGTCATAGTTTCTTGTCATCATTACTATTACTATCTTTATTATTATCATTTTCGTTAGTATCATTAATATCAATATCAGTATCAGTATCACGTTCATCAACATCATTATAATCATCATCATTATTACGATCATTTTTATCATTATCATAGTCATTGCTATCATCATTATCATCAACATAATTATCCCCATCATCATTCCTATCTTCTTCCTTTAATAATTCCTGTTATCTTAAACCCTACCCAGACTCAGCCTCAAGAACCCATACTCATTGCCCTATTATCTGACTCACCGAGTGAAGAGACTCATCCGCTGGACTCACTACGAAAAGACTCACCTGAGAGTCGAGTCCAAGCATGAGTACCATTAGAAAGAAGAGTGCGGACCACAGCGGCGAGACGGGCAGCTGCAGCACCGCCGTCGGATACGCTAAGAACGCCAGGCCGGGTCCTACAGAATGGGGAAAGGGGGGGAGAGGGGGGAGAGGGAGAAATGGTTAATTAATTGCTGAGTCTGAATTATGATAAGCAGAATATGAGATTATCAAGATGATTTTGTATTCTTTTTTTTTTTTTTTTTTTTTTTTTTTTTTTTTTTTTTTTTGAGAGAGAGAGAGAGAGAGAGAGAGAGAGAGAGAGAGAGAGAGAGAGAGAGAGAGAGTGAGAGAGAGAGAGAGAGGAGAGAGAGAGAGAGAGAGAGAGAGAGAGAGAGAGAGAGAGAGAGAGAGAGGGAGAGAGAGGGATAAAAATGTCAAATAGTATGTGTAGAATAGGAAGTGAGCTTTAAGAGAGGAAATATGATCGTAGCTCCTTAAAAAAAAATTATAGGAGAAGGCACGAGTAGAATACGAGGTGCTTTTTTAAAACGGAAAGTGGAGAGGTAGTTGACGTGAGTTGCTAACTAATGAAAGCAGAATATAAGACGATCTTTTAAAGGCGTTAACGTGGATGAGGGGTATTGGCGTGGGTCCTTATTATACGTAGAATATGAGAAGACATTTAGAGGAAAGGGAAAGAGGTGTTGATGTATATTTTTAACAATTATGAATAGTATATGGGATGATTTTTAACTTTGGAGGATTTTGAATAAGGTATTTAGTGAGATGTGTCTGTTTATAGAGGCTGACACGAATATAAGACTTCTTTCTTATTTTGAAAGTGACACAAGAATACGAAATGATCCAAGTTAGTTTCCATTATATTTCTGTATCGATATAGAAGAAGAAGAAGAAGAAGAGGAAGAAGAAGAAGAAGAAGAAGAAAAAAAAACAGACAATTTTAAAGAGCTTCACTAGATTATATTAGCATAAAAAAAGACAACACAAAAAATTTTCTCATTTGCTCACCTGAAGCAGCCACGTCGGCAACGGACTTCTGCTGCGCCTCCGCCATGAATCCGACCACGGAGAAGATGACGAACCCGGCGAAGAAGGAAGTGCAGGAGTTGATGGTGCACAGGATGAGCGAGTCCCTGCGAAGGAAGGCGATGAGATAGGGAAAATAAAGGGGGGGGGGGCGTGGAGGAGGAGGCGAAGGAGAAGAGGTACGTGAAGACGCGGAGATCTTAATATTTAAATATCTTATACATAATTGAATAAACAGACAAATAAATGAATTAAGGAATTAAAAAAATATATATATATATATAATGAAAAATAAAATAAAATTAGCGTGTATCCAAGTAAGCTTATTTGTGTACGTGCATGTTTCTAATAACAATGATAATGATAATAATAATAATGATAATAATAATAACAATAATATCAGCAGTAGTAATAAATTAGCGTGTATTTGTATCAATGCATGCATGCCTCTTTGTGTCTTTGCAATGATTTGACTGTAAATAACACTAATACATAACACTATCACCATGGCTGGGTGTCTGTGCATGCGTGTTCATGAACGTATGTGTGTGCACGTTCATACTAGAAACAATAAATGGAGACAACCTACTTATAACAGTTGTTGTCAAATTTATTGTAGGATCCGAGAGCAATGAGTGAGCCCAATACGAGGGCGTAGGACCAGAACACCTGCGATACCGCTTCCACCCACACCTGTCGACGAGAGACCATTTGTGAAGAGGACGAACCACTATCACCATCAGCTGTTATTGTTGAATAAAAGCTACTCCTAACATCATCCTAGATCATTAATCTTAACTTTTTTTTTTTTTTTATCTTTCTTTCGCTTTGTTACTTTCTGTCCGGTTTTCTCCTCTTATTTCTTCTTGGATTCCCCTTAATTAGCCTCTTTGCTCATCTGTTATTTTTTTCTTTCTATATGTGTAGGAAAATGTTAATAGTGGGGAGCACCATTAAGAAATAGGAGATACATCAGTGGACAAGAGCAACTAGGAAGAAATAGAGTCAGAGTCAATGATCACCATATTGTACAATTATTTTTCATATAACGTAAGCAAATAGGAGACGAAGGAAGCAAATAATAGTAAAGGATATAATGACACCTACAATAAAACCAGTTAGAAAGACATGACGTACGAAATGAGAATCCAGAAAAAAATGAATAATAATTGATTCATCAATGAATAGGACGCAAAGGCATGTAAAAGACCCAATAATAAAAAATAACATAATAGGAAGAACAGAGTGTTCAGCGCTAACACAAGAATAGGAAAGAGACAGAAGTATTTAGAAGAATTTAGAAATAAATAAATATTTAACAGGTTAAACAAAAGAATTATTCCACCAGTGACATGAGCCATGAGTGGAGGACGCATCTCTGGAAGCAACAACAAGAGGTAAGCCAGAGATGAAACCCAGACACCAGACTCAAAGAACAGGTGAAACCCCGGGATCAGACATAAAGACCAGAGACAGAGAAGACCCGAACCCTAAATCCAAAGAACAGAGTCACTGATTTTCTGAGGCAATAAAGAGCCCGAGTCAAAAGACCAGAGCCAGAGAATAGGCCTAGAACCTAAGCCTAGAGAAAAGAACCAGAAAAGAGACACAGACCGGAAGACCAGAGCCAGAGAAGAGACCTGGACCCGAAGACCAGAGCCAGAGAAGAGTCCAAGACCCGAAAACCAGAGCCACATATGAGACCAAGACCCGAAGACCAGATCCAGAGAAGAGACCAAGACCCGAAGACCAGAGCCAGAGAAGAGACCAAGACCCGAAGACCAGAGCCATTGAAGAGACCAAGACCCGAAGACCAGAGCCAGAGAAGGGACCAGGAAACCAGAGCCAGAAAAGAGACCAGAAGACCAGAGCCAGAGAAGGGACCAGAAGACCAGAGCCAGAGAAGGGACCAGGAGACCAGAGCCAGAGAAGGGACCAGAAGACCAGAGCCAGAGAAGGGACCAGAAGACCAGAGCCAGAGAAGAGACCCGAAGACCAGAGCCAGAGAAGGGACCAGAAGACCAGAGCCAGAGAAGGGACCAGAAGACCAGAGCCTGAGAAGAGACTAAGACCAGGAGACCAGAGCCAGAGAAGAGACCAGAAGACTGGAGCCAGAGAAGAGACCCGAAGACCAGAACCAGAGATGAGGCCCAGATCCGAAGACCAGAGGCAGAGAAGAGACCAAGACCTGAAGACCAGAGCCAGAGAAGAGACCCAGACTAGAAGACCAGAGGCAGAGAAGAGACCCGAAGACCAAAGCCAGAGAAGGGACCAGAAGACCAGAGCCAGAGAAAAGATCCGAAGACCCGAGACCAGAGCCAGAGAAGAGACCCAGAGCCAGAGAAGACCTTCCTACCGTAATGTCCGCCAGCTTCGCAATGTCAGGAATCAGGTAGAAGCGGATGCCCGTCATGGCGCCAGGTAGGGTCACGCCACGGATGAACAAGATGACCATGAGCATGTACGGGAACAGAGCCGTGAAGTACACAACCTGCGGGAGAGAGCCATGTTGGTGAGCGTGTGGTGGACAACATGGAATATCGCTTATGGCTGCTATGTTTGGGGTGAATTTCTGGTCTATAGGAATTTCTGTTGTGTTTTTATTAGTTTTTGAGTGGGTGGGTGTGTCAGAGTGTGTGTTTGTGTGTGTCAGTGTGTGTGTGTGTGTTTGTGTGTGTGTGTGTGTGTGTGTGTGTGTGTGTGTGTGTCACAGAGAGAAGAGACCAGAGCCAGAGAAGAGAGACCAGAAGACCAGAGCCAGAGAAGACACCAGGAGACCAGAGCCAGAGAAGAGACCAGAGCCAGAGAAGAGACCAGGAGACCAGAGCCAGAGAAGAGACCAGAGCCAGAGAAGAGACCAGAAGACCAGAGCCAGAGAAGAGACCAAGACCCGAAGACCAGAGCCAGAGGAGAGACCCGAAGACCAGAGCCAGAGAAGAGACCCGAAGACCAGAGCCAGAGAAGAGACCAGGAGACCAGAGTCAGAGAAGGGACCAGGAGACCAGAGCCAGAGAAGAGACCAGAGACCAGAGTCAGAGAAGGGACCAGGAGACCAGAGCCAGAGAAGAGACCAGAAGACCAGAGTCAGAGAAGGGACCAGGAGACCAGAGCCAGAGAAGAGACCCGAAGACCAGAGGCAGAGAAGGGACCAGGAGACCAGATCCAGAGAAGAGACCAGAAAACCAGAGCCAGAGAAGGGACCAGGAGACCAGAGCCAGAGAAGGGACCAGGAGACCAGAGCCAGAGAAGAGACCAGAAGACCAGAGGCAGAGAAGGGACCAGGAGACCAGATCCAGAGAAGAGACCAGAAAACCAGAGCCAGAGAAGGGACCAGGAGACCAGAGCCAGAGAAGGGACCAGGAGACCAGAGGCAGAGAAGGGACCAGGAGACCAGATCCAGAGAAGAGACCAGAAGA
>BOPN01002174.1:104753-107253 GCA_017312705.2 Penaeus japonicus
CCCACGTTGCAGAAGGTCTCGTTGGTGGTGGAGTTGTAACTCTCGTCCCAGCAGTCGAGAGTATTGCGGGCGTAAGGGGACACGCAGGTCTCCGTGTTCCACCAGTTGTTGCACGAACCCCAGGGCAGCTCTGGGAGGGGGAAGGGGAAAAAAGGGGGGGGGGGAGAGGGAGAGGGAGAGGGAGAGCGTGAGGGAGGGGGATGGGGAAGGGTTAAGAGGGAGAGGGGGGGAGAGCGTGAGGGAGGGGAAGGGTTAAGAGGGAGAGGGAGAGGGAGAGCGTGAGGGAGGGGGATGGGGAAGGGAGGGGAAGGGTTAAGAGGGAGAGGGGGGGAGAGCGTGAGGGAGGGGGATGAGGAGGGTGAGGGGAGAGGGAGGAGGGAGAAGGAGGGGGAAGAGCGAGAGGGAGAGGGAAGAGAGAAAGGAGGAGAAAATGGGCATTGGGGAAAGGGGTAAAGAGAATGAGAGAAGGGGAATGGAGGGAAGAGCAGAGGGAGAGATCAGGATTAGAGAAAAGGGGATAAAAGAGAGCAAGAGATTAGAAGGAAAGAGAAAGGGGAAAGGAGGCAGATAGAAAGGGGTAGATAAAGAATGGAGGAAGGGGTAGAGAAAAGGAGAAAGGGAGGGGGAAGAATGGAAGGAGAAAGAGAAAAGGTGACAGAGGAGAGGAACAAATAGAAAGAGGTGGGTCAGGGAGGAGGGGGGAAGAAGGAGGGACAAGAACAGAAAGGAAGGGCAAGGAACAGAGACAGAGAAAGGAGAGCGGGATAGGTATGGAGAGCGAGGAGAAGATAGGGACAGGGATAAGAGAGAGGGAGAAACGGAGAAGGAGGGGGAATAAAGACATATTTTAGTCTCTTCGGAAGATTGATCTAGTAAGCTAACGTCTGTGGCGGTGATGGGAAGTGATCGATGTGTTGCTCGTGGCTTTGTGGACAGAGAAGGGAGAATCCTATTTCGGCTAAATGGCTCTGTTTGGTGATCAAGCGAGGGTCTTTAGACAGCTTAATGATTATAACAAAGCCAGTGCAGAGGTCATGTGGGTGTAGGGAGGACGTGAAAGATTTTCGGATTTTCCTTTTTTTTTCTTCTTTTTTTTTTTTTTTTTTTTTTTTTTTTTTTTTTTTTTTTTTTTTTTTTTTTTTTTTTTTTTTTTTTTTTTGTGCTAAAAAGGATATTCTCGGTCAGGAAATGGAAGTGATACATTGGATCTCTAAGGAATATATAAATATTGCATAGATTCCGTGAATTTATAGAGAGTTTGAAAAAAATTCTTGAGGAAATGTATTTTGATGACTTCAATTCTTGGGAAATACCAATGGGTTAAAAATAAATCTGGAAACATTCTTATTCTTTGAATCACTGTTATAAACATGATCCATTACTTGGATAGAAATAGTTTTATGACCTGGGCACAATGGTTGATAATCAGGGTAACATATCTGTATCCGATATTTCTTACAATAGTTTTGCATTCTGATATCAAAGCTTTATCACTGATTTGCATATTTATAGATAATTATACTATTGTGAATTTATGTTGATCAGATTATGAGTAATATGACTTCCTAGATATGCTATTGGTGAATCATAGACTATATCATATCACTGTTATTTTAAGAATGAATGCATTTTCCTCATGTCAATAGGTTAATAATTATGTCAAGAATCCTTTTATATACACAATACAATGGAAGTATTAGTCTTATGATCGTATTGATCATGGAAAGTAGGCATGCGTGGCAAAATAAGATACACTGCTGGAAATATATACTCACTCTCAGTAGCAACTGTGAGAAGCAGCAAAACCAACGATATCCACAAGAACATCAAAATGGAAGATTGAGTTAGGCAAAAAGGAGAAAGATTTTTTTAAAAGTCGGAAGAAAAATGGAAACCATTCATAAGTAAGAAGCAATCAAAATCTGGTTTGCTTTCAAACCAACGGAGAAAAAAGTCCTGTTTTTTTCTGTTGGTTCGAACGTGTTTTTGCGTGTGTGTATCATTGTGTCTGTATATTTTCTGTGTATCTTTATGTATCATTTTCGTGCATGTACTTTCCGGACAGATTGGAATTAGGCAGAATAGATATTATACAGATTAAGCAGCAAGCATTGCAGCATTAAAAAAGACATCACATAAAAATGCAGGACATGAAAAAGGCAAAGTCTGATAGCATATATAGACAGCATAATTATTCAAACGAGAAGATAAAAAAGGCACAAATAAGTCTCATGACTTCAAAACACCGATCTGTAATCAAAAGCTGTATATAAAAATCCCAAAGAGGAAAAGGGCAGCTTAGAATAACAAGAAACAAAAGAATATACAAAGAACAGCAAGAAGGACCTGCCCTTAAACGATAGCACATCATGAGAAGAGAAAGAGAAAGAGAGAGAAAGAAAATACGCTAAGTTATCAGCCATGCATTCTAACCATAGTTTATAAAGGACAAGATTCCTGTTCATTCAAGGACGACTTACGGGCAGTGAGACTCTGGAAG
>BOPN01002174.1:114753-119753 GCA_017312705.2 Penaeus japonicus
CGCCTCCACACCCAATCCCATTACGCACAGCCGCACACGCGCACACACAGATCAATAACCACAATCACAACACGTTCTCGTAACCCCAAACTTCGCCTTGAAGGAGGGGATTTCGACCCCCCGCCCCCGCCCCCGCCCCCTCCACCCATCCCATCCCATTCCCCACCTCCTTTAACCCTTTCCGTGACGCGAGAGTATATATGCCGTCAAACTTTTGCGTCGGTACACTGTTCTATGAGTATATATGCCGTCATAACTTCTATGCCATATTATGCAGTTATGGTATGCTATAAGCTTGCTGCGATGGTATAGCGACAAAGGCAATGCTGCATTCTAATATGCAAGACCTGTCACATGATCTAACTTTGATTTGTTATTGAGATATTTAGTAAAATCTTATGCAACAAACGCTGTACAACAACTCCCTTAGTCTCAGCCTTCAGACCTCTACTCCGCTTACTTATCTGGGCTGTCAGTCAAATTCACAGGTGATAATCGCCTCAGGTCTGTAATCTACCGACAAAAGATGCCGTGTTTGCTTTGGAGGAAAACGTATTCCCATGCACTGTGTGTGTGTGTGTGTGCGCGCGTAAGAGTGTGTGTGTGTGTGTGTGTGTGTGTGTGTGTGTGTGTGTTTGTGTGTGTGCGCGCGTAAGTGTGTGTCTGTGTGTGTGTGTGCGCGCGTAAGTGTGTGTGTGTGTGTGTGTGCGTGTGTGTGCGTGCGCGTAAGTGTGTGTGTGTGCGCGCGTAAGTGTGTGTGTGTGTGTGTGCGCGTAAGTGTGTGTATGTGCGCGTAAGTGTGTGTGTGTGTGCGCGCGCGCGCGAGCGCGTGTGTGTGTGTGTTTGTATGTGTGTATGTGTGTGTGTATATATATACATATATATATATATATATATATATATATATATATATATATATATATATATATATATATATATATATATATATACAGTATATATATCCATACATATATATATACTATTTAATTATAAACAAACACACACACACAAATACACACACACACCCATCAGACTATAATTAATAGCGACAACATTCGTTCTGACACACAATCGCTATCAATATTTTTCGTATCCCATTACTTTACACAGAAACCCCCTTGTCATGTCTCCATCCTCATTTCATTACATGTCACACTGAAACATAACCGTGTCTAGTTATCAATTTTACATCCTGCAAATGATAAACATCTAACGAAATTCGCAAATGTAAATTACGAATTACATTTTCCATTCTAACCACTTGTCTAGTTACCCGGTCATGACAGCAACCTGGACTCTGGTTAATAAATGCAACAACCGAACTTGGTTGCAGTTAGTCTTTCAAATTACGAACTCACATCTCACTCAGTATCAACTTTTCTTGTTTTGTTTGTTCGAGACTCGGTTTAAAAAATTACATTTATTATTTTGTCAGATTAGAAGATGAGACTATTCTACCTACCTCTATTAAGTGTTGAAAGTTTTTTTGTTTTTTTTTTCAAATGGTAGTGGTACTTATTTTTAGAGAGGCATAATGATGTCTCAAGACTTATACTTTCATATCTAAAGATAGTAAACCACAGACTTGATTGTGTAAATCGTTATATGAATGCAACCAAGAACAATATCATAATGTGTTGCATGTTGTTAAATTCTTATTATTATTCTCAAATATTTCCTTTCCTTGCTTTTCTTAATCAGGCGCTTCTCAATAGCTGCTAATAAAAAATAATTATAATGATAACAATAATAATATTAGTAATAATAATTGTAGCAGCATTAGTATTTTTCCAGACTTGTCTCTCTTGTTCTCTCTCCCAGAAGGAAAGGTATTGGGGAAGAAATTACTTACATCTTAGAGTTATAATTTGAAAAGGTGAAATATATCTTTAAATGTATCTTTGAATAGTTTTACAAGATTGTACGTTTATATTTTATGAGTCTGATACGTAAATGGAATGTAGATTTGAAGGAGTCGATACGTGAGGCATTTTCGTAGTTATGATATATATATATATATATATATATATATATATATATATATATATATATATATATATACATATATATGTGTGTGTGTGTGTGTGTGTGTATTCATTTATCTATATATGTATGTATGCATATAAATGATTATATATATAAATACACACATACATATACATAGATAGATAGGTAGATACATATCGGATATAGAAATACATATAAAGCAATTTTGTATATATAATTGTGCGCGTACGTGTCCCTATATGCATGCACGCACGAATGATTTTTTTTACTTATAAAAGATTCTAAATAATTTATATATGCAAAACAATAAATAGTACAGTTCATCGCATATTTAGAATATTGTATTTTACTCTTTGTATTCTATGCAGAAAAATATCAGGAAGGTACTTTCACAGAAGTACCGGATCAGATCATGTGACTCTATCGGATGATTGACAGGTCGAGATATGGCTGTTGGGTTGGGGATTCACACCTTGCCATCACAGTCTTCAGGCACAAGATTATGCTTGGTCGCTGCCGGCTCCTCCTTGCCTGGCATACGAGCAATTTCAATATTTATGTCCTCATAAGAACGAATAATGAACATTTATCAAAAATATTTTAATTATAGCGTGTTCTCTAACCCTTTCTTAGTAAATCTGGCTACTCAAATTAACGTAAATTCTACTATTTAAATTTCAAAAAAAATCAAAGACCTGTGACAACTAGAAAAATGTTCGCCTCTGGAGGGGTGACAGGGAAAGGGTTAAGAGTCAAAGGTCCTCTTCCTCCCCTTCAAGTAACTGAGCTTGGGGATTGTCTCTGTAGTTCCGACTCCAATTAGTGAGGGTGCGGCTATTAGCTCATCCACGCCCACGTGAGAGGTCGGTAGAATAACAGCCGACGCACGGGCGGCGGGTGGAAGGGTGAATCGGTGGGGGAATTGCCTCGCTTGTGTGACGTCACGTGAAAAGGGTTGGTTGTCAGTGAGGTTTGTTTGGTTTCGATTTGGGTTTTGTGGGGATGCTTGGGATTCTTTCTTTATTATTTGTTTTATCTTTTTTTTTTTTTTGAGCTATGAGGTGATACGAAATATGATGGATCCGGATCGTTTCGTTTGTGGTATTATTATTTATCATTATTCACAAAAACACTTATATACACAAACACAAATACACACACACAAACGCACACACATACACACACAAACTAACACGAACACTAACTGAGCCATAAACACCCCCATCCCCACCCCACCACCCCCCCTCCTCACACATAAACAACACCTCAATCCCCCCACACCACTGGCCCCCACACACACACCAACACACCCACAACCCCCTCGCCCCCCCCCCCACACACCAACACCTCTCTCTCTCTCTCTCTCTCCCTCTCTCCCCAACACCCCCCCACCCCCCCCCCCCCCCCCCCCCCCCCCCCCCTCCACCACACACACACAGACACAGACACAAGTACACCTCACCAGCGTCTCACACGAGGAGCATAAGCCAGTGTAAAACGTAGCATCAAAGCGAGGTACTGCAAGACGAAAAGCGTCGTGAATTCGATAACAGTCTTGGCGGCTGAATCCCTTTTAGTGTCTAATCCGGCGGAAAACACCTCGTTCTGGACACGCCGCTCTCGCTCGCTCCCCCCCCCCCCCCCCCCCCCCCCCCCCCTGAGAGCTGCCTCTTCGGAGACTCACAACTGGGCTGATTTTGCTCTTGGGTCTCTGCTCTGTCGGATGTTTGTTTGTTTGTTTGTTTGTTGGGTTTTGTGGTTGTTTGTTTGTTGGGTTTTGTGGTTGTTTTGTTTGTTTGTTTTGTGTGTGTGTGTGTGTGAGTGTTGTTCTCTCTATTTTTCAAACTGTGTCCCTCTCTCTCTCTCTCTCTCTCTCTATCTATCTATCTATCTATCTATCTATCTATCTATCTCTATCTATCTCTATCTTTATTTTTATCTCTTTATCTCTATCTATCAATCTATCTATCTATCTATCTCTCTATCTCTCTATCTCTCTATCTATCTTTCTTTCTCCAGCCTCTTATCCCTGTATCTCACCCCCACTTCTCTTAAGATATAAACAATGTTGATGATTCCAATTATGATGCAGATGCTGTTGAAATTTGACCCTTATTAACATCAAAGCCCCTTCTAGGAGGGAAATTTTTAATTAGTTACGTTGCCGAGGATATGTATCGCTATGATATCAACTTGCGAATTAAGAAATCTTTGAAAAAAATGTTATAGATTTTGCGTGATCGCGAAAAACCTGTTTATTTGTTATTCTTTTATTTTTATTTTTATTTTTTGTCACGATATTTCAACACTCAGTTTCTTTTCTTGGTGCATTCCTAAAAAACACATTCCTTTCGATAAAGAGAAAAGAAATGTCTATAAAATTTGGGGTTGGATTGAAAAAAAAGAAGAAAATAAAACATACAGATAACATACGACTCTCATAAAACGAGATCGAAAAGTGCTCAGGTTGGCCGTATAGATGGCGTTGCCTCTCCACTTTGGCATATTGGAGATCTCAGAAGATTGAATATGCGTAATGATATATTTTACTTCTTTTTCCTCACGAAATGTATCACATGTGAAGAGAGACAAAATTTTTAGGGTTATTCACTGATATCTCTTTTTATGGGTATGGATTGTGTGATGTTTCAAAGGGAATAACAAACATGGTTAAGTATTCTCTCTCTGTCTTTTCTTTCTCTCGCTCTCTTTCTTTCTCTCTCTCTCTCTCTCTCTCTCTCTCTCTCTCTCTCTCTCTCTCTCTCTCTCTCTCTCTCTCTCTCTCTCTCTCTCTCTCTCTCTCTCTCTCTCTCTCCATCTCTCTTTCATTCTTCCTCCCCCCTCTCATTCTCAGCGTACCTCCCTCACTTTCTCTCTCTCTCTATCTCTCTATTCAATCAGTCCGTCTCCCATTCCACCTCCCTCATCCCTCCCTTTCGCCACTTTCTCCCCGACATATCCCGGTCCGAGCAACAAGTTGGAAAGACGGCAAC
>BOPN01002174.1:129753-134753 GCA_017312705.2 Penaeus japonicus
AACATGGCAATGTTCAGTACACCCTCGCCATAATATCTTCATCAAACCTGTACATCACTAAGAACATACAGCCGAGAACTCCCTTTTATTTACACGTTCGGTTCATGAAAAAAAAGTATGTGACATGAAAGAACCCTAAAACATTTACATGAAACTGTCACCCGATCAAGATAAGATCACTATACATTGTGAGTGTTCTTGTTACACCCCTTATTTTACCGAATGAAAACAGACGTCTAAATAAAGTGTACGATTGCCTGATACGAGAAGTCATGAAGAACATAGATGAGGTCTTTGAAGTAGGTAACCTTCGTGAATCCCTGCGAGCTAAATCTTGCAATATTAAGAGAGGCGGGGGAAGGAGGGCGAGGGGTAGGAGGAGGAGGAGGAGGACGAGGTGGAGGAGGAGGAGGAGGAGGAGGAGGAGGAGGAGGAGGAGGAGGAGGAGGAGGAGGAGGAGGAGGAGGAGGAGGAGGAGGAGGAGGAGGAGGAGGAGGAGGAGGAGGAGGAGGAGGAGGAGGAGGAGGAGGTGGAGGAGGAGGAGGAGGAGGAGGAGGAGGAGGAGGAGGAGGAGGAGGAGGAGGAGGAGGAGGAGGAGGAGGAGGAGGAGGAGGAGGAGGAGGAGGAGGAGGAGGAGGAGGAGGAGGAGGAGGAAGAAGAAGGCATGAGGAGAATGTGAGGGGTGATGAGAAAGAAAGAAAGAAAGAAAATAGGAAGAGGAGGAGGAGAAGAAGAAGAAGAAGAGGAAGAAGGTGAAGGAGTAGGAGGTGGGGGAGGAGGAGCAGAAGGTGGAGAAGACGCAGGAGAAGGAGAAGGAAAAGGAGTAGGGGTGGGGGAGGGGGAAGGGAGGGAGAGGGGAGAGGTAGAAGAAGAAGAGAAAAGAAGGAGGGAGAGGGAAGGAAAGAGAAGAGAGGAAGAGAAAAGAAGGAGGGAGAGGAAAGGAGAGAGAAGAGAGGGAGGGAACGAGGTTATCTCACGGGCTTTAGAAGACACACGCGTTGCCTCCTTCTAGTAAACATTAACTCACAAACAAGCTCCACAAACTGAACTCTCTCTCTGTCCCTCACTGCGCTTGCCTGTTCCTATTTCTCTATCCTTACTTATTTATCTGTTTCTCTATCTATCTCTCCTTGTTTATTTATATATTTCGTTATGTCTCCCTGTTTATCTAGGTTATCTCTATATTTCTGCCTTCCTTGTTAACTAACCTTCCCTCTTTTTCTCGCTCTTACTTTTCTCTCTCTCTCTTTTCTCTTTCTTTGTTTCTCTCCTACCCCCCCTCCCCCCTCCCCCCTCTCTCTCTCTCACCAGCTGTTTCTCTCTCATGTTCTCTGTTTTTCTTGCAGCTGGTCCATCCTTTTGACTTATAAACTAGTGTATTTTAAGTGAATAGTAAAATGTAGATCATATTTGATGTTTAATTAAACTTTTGAAAAAAAAAATCTTCATGTACATTTTTTCTTTTCTTTTTTACCTAAAAGATAAAAAGAACATGACTTTTATTTCCTCGAAATTATAGATATTCGATACAAACTGGTTTGAGGCTACGTTATGGCTCGAACATATTTGTGTTCCTTTTAAGAAGTGATTTACTTGGAAATGTGTGTGTGTGTGTGCGTGTGTGTGTGTGTGTATGTGTGTGTGTGTGTGTGTGTGTGTGTGTGTGTGTGTGTGTGTGTATGTGTGTGTGTGTGTATCTGTTAGCAAATGTGTCGTCATATATATCTATCAACATACTCAATAATTCCAAAAGACCTACTGATTCGTGCAAAAGCAAATTTGGAACCAAAATTAGTCACGAGAAGGTATCTCGTGAGAGAGAGAGAGAGAGAGAGAGAGAGAGAGAGAGAGAGAGAGAGAGAGAGAGAGAGAGAGAGAGAGATAAAGAAACTTAAAGAGAGAGAGAAAAAGAGGGGAGAGGACAAAGAGAATTTGAATCTCTGTTCACGACCGCCTCGCATGATGGCTTCGTCGCTTTTCTTCAGACCTTCGAAAATCTACTCTCTGCGTCGCCCCTTCACACCCTCCATTGTAGACTTTCCACCAGGTGAACGCTCTCCGCCGCAACCTCGTCTGCACCAGTTCTCCCTCTGCCTACGCCCTTCCACGTTCCTCTTGCGAAAGGCAGTATCTTGGTAAGACCGGTGCCAGTCTCACTAAGCGTGTCTCTCGGCACAAGCATGCAACATCCAGAGAACACATCAGCAACGCCCTCTTATGGCATCAGTGGGACACGGATAATCAGATGCGCTGGTCGGAGGCCAATATAAGCTCTCCTTTCGCTGATTCCCACGCCCATGGACTGGCCTAATCCTCTCCTATAAAGAAGCTGCCCAATTTCAACCTGAATAGTGGGATTGCTCTTATGGAGTCTCTGCTTCCTACAAGATCATGCTGACTACAATATATTCTTCACATGACCGGATCTCTTCGTCTGTGTGCTTGTCCTCTACCGTGTTGTTTATCCCTGACCCTTCTATATACCTTCCTTTCCTGTCCCACCTGATGAGGAGGATTTCGAAACTGTTGTCTTATATTTCAATAAACTATTGTATATATGTATTTTTTCCTGCTATGATATAAAGTGTTCTGTTATGCATAGAGATCCCCATCAAGAGACAGACAGATAAACAGACATATAAAAAAGTGAAGATACATAAAGAATGAGGGGAAACGAGAGGAGACCATCGGATAAACCGAGAAACCGCAACTCACCTCCGCCGTTCTTGTAGCAGATATAAGGGAACCGCCACACATTGCCGATGCCGATAGCGTTGCCGACGAGGGAGAGGATGAAGTCGAGGTGGTTGGACCAAGTGCCTCGCAAATGGTGCTCCGCCACGCCCGCCACCTGACCGGCGTCATTGGGTGTCTGGGGGAGCGAGGTGCCGTTCAACCCGTATTGGCTCATCTCCATGCCGCCTCCATCACCTCCTCCTCCTCCTCCACCTCCTCCTCCTCCGCCTCCGCCGCCACCTACAGATTTGCTCTTGTTCTTCTCGTCGCCCTCCATGTCTGGGCTGGGCGTGTGTGTGTCTGGGGCGTCCGGTGTGGCTGTGATGATCGCTGCTGGTCACTCGCGAGGCTCTCCTGGCACAGGGGGGCTCCGCAGGGGGGAGTTGTCACGCGCTGCAATTGCAAGAGGAAGAGGAACGGTTAGGCTCTTGATCGAAGGAGAAAAGGAGTTTGATAATTGCATTCGATTGAACCGGATGTAACAGGATTTTTTTTCTTCAAAATTGGCACTGTCAAGAAAATAATAACTAAACAAGATAATTGTGATAATTATGATTATTATTGTACCAAAATATCAATAGAGTAATAATTTAAATATCAATATCAGTTATAAGTATAATTATTAATAATTATAATGATAACAATGTGAAGGATCGTAACAGTAATATTAATGATATAATGATCATAACAATAATCATAACAAAAACTATAACAATAACAATAATAACAACAAAGAAACATAATGATAATGATGATAATGATAATTAAGATAATTATGATACTGATAGTAATGATATGGATAATAAAGATAATAATGATAATAATGATAATAATTATTATGATAATAATGATGATGATGATAGTGATGTGAATAATGATGATGATAATAAGGATAATAATGATAGTAATAATGATGACAATTGTAAATGATAATAACATGAATATCAATGATATATATATTGATAATAATGATGATAACAATGCTAATCACAGTATCTACAATAATAATGTCAAAGAGTAAGTAGAAATTATAATTAAAATAGTATTGATGATAATCCTGATAATGATGCTTAGACAAGCATAAAAAAGTTGCCAATGCTAATATTGGTGATGATATTAACAATAGTAATAATGATCATAATGATGGTGATTATAACCACATAGCGACATATATACATCCAGGAACTAAACTCTATTCCACTGTTCAATAGGGAAACCGAAAAGACTGACAACTATAGAAGTATCTCTCTCGTATCTTTTATCGGGAAATTGCTCGCCCGTGTAATTCTGCATCCGTTAAATAATAACATTTTAGAAAAAGCGCTTTCTTGGAGAGACAATGCGGTCCGTGCGGTGGAGGCAGCCTAATGGACATGGTATACAAAAAAAAAATGCTTTAAACTTATCGATTCCTCTGCATATCGTGTTGTTAGACCCTTGAAGAGGAGGCCTCATCCAAAATATGAAATTCATCAGTTTATCACCAATGCGAAGGGACCAGGCGAAAGATCACAGTCTTTTGCGGCAACGAGCGGAGTCAAACAAGGCTGTGTGGTAGTTCCAAGCTTGTTCTCGGTACTTCCTGGTCCATGGTTCATGCTCGAAGAGGCATTTGGAAAATCCACTGATTTGCTAAACACCAGATATTTTTAATAGCTAGAACTAAAACTGCGAAAGTTCTTGTTCACAAATCACAATTTGTAGAGGATGGTGTATTGGTGATACACGAGTCTCAATCCATCTAAAGATAGGTATATAGGTATAATACCAGGTCTGAGAGATACTGATACCAGCAATATCTAGATACATAAGCAGGGCCTCTTCCATGTCAGCAAAGTCACGTACCTTCGGAGTAGCATGAGGAATTACCTGAGCTTGGAGTACATGAGAACGACTAAAAGTGAGGTTGTGGGTCATATAACGGTACGTGTAAAGTGTACCGTACTATGATTTTGTCATCCCTGCTATGCGATTCTGAGAGGTCGAGCTTATACTGGAAACAGTAAAGGAGCTACATGTCTCTGGAAAATCTGAGTTTCACGGCGCGCATAAAAGTGTACGACTTCAAATGACATACAAGGATGTACCAAAAAGGAACATGAAACTCCATGTAATTGGCTACACCTCATTGGCAATAATGATAATGACAATATTAACAAAATGATGATGATAATGGTGATAGTGATGATGATGATGATGATAATCTTAATAAAGATAATGATACTGCTACTAATAACGATAATGATGATAAACATATAAAATGA
>BOPN01002174.1:154753-167253 GCA_017312705.2 Penaeus japonicus
TCTCTCTCTCTTTCTCTGTAGTTAAATTTTCGTCTCGTTTCACTAGAAAGTGAAAGGTCCTTTTTCAGTTCGCATACTAGTGCAATTGTTATGCCCTTGGTTTCAACGGCATGTGTGTAGTCAAGCATACTTTTTCGATCGTATATAACACACCTCCGAACCGGATGCCCGAAACCAATGGCCGTGTCGTTGTATTTTACCTTTTAATACTTCTTGATTTTTAATTTTCATCAAAGTCCATCATCACTGGAAAACTGTATGGATATACACCATCGAAACCATCCTAACGCCTATGGTTGTGAAGTATATTGCTGTTTGGATTCGGAATGAGAAATTCTAGAATATAGAGAGTACTAAAAAAAATATATATATATATATATCGTTCAAATTGAACCAGTTGTTAACCTAATGGGAGATTATTTCTTCTTTTTTGTTTATAAATATGGCCAAGACTAAATACGTAATGCTCCTAATATTTTTAGATACGGTTTCAGTAGTTTTTTTCTCGAAATTCCTTATTCCAGCAAGATAACACTATTCTTCACTTAACGGAATTTCTGGTTCCCTAAAAAAGGAACGAACACTGACAAGCCCCAGTTAAAATGAATGAAGAATTCTGCGAAAAAGGACGAACATTAATGACATACGTATGAACAACCCCCCCCCCCCCTTTCCCCCGTCTAGAAATGCCAAGGAATATCATCAGCCAGTAGCGTACTGTTATAAACACGAGATGGGATCAGAAGGGTCGACAGCTGCCGCCCATTGCCGCGGGCGTCGTAGCGAGGGCGTGCCTTCTTCGGAACTGCTGAAGTGGCTCTTGGGACCCTTGCTTTGACAGCGCCCTCTGGGAATATTGCTACTGTCCCTGTTGTTTGAGTTACAGTGGTGTTCGTTTATCTTTTGTTTTCCTTTCACTCTACTTTTGAGTTACAATGGTGTTCGTTTATCTTTTGGTTTCCTTTCACCATACTGTATGCTCTAAGGTAGAATTCAAAGTTAATTTTCACTTAACATATTCTAATGCATCTCTACAATTTCGAGTGCTTGTAAAACGCAATATTATTATGATCTCACACGCTCTGGATTAACCAAAACACAAACAAAAAACAAAAACAAAAACAAAGAATGCACATTCGGTCGATACAGAATTCACGATTCTTCATTTGCCTTTTAAGGAAGGGGGGGGGGGGGGGGGGGGAAGTGATGCAGAGTGGGAGGGGGGGGGGTGTCAATCGTAGTCCGTGACGTAAAACCATTGAGAATAATTGTGACGAAATAAGAGGCGCTCGTGTGCCTAATCGGAAACAATTAGAGTGTCTCAGCGTCATAGTTTTACCTAAACTTAGCCAAGCAGTCGTATGTGTGTGTGGGTGTGTGTGTGAGTATTTGGAAATATGTGTGTATGTATACATATGTCTGTGTGTGTGATATGGGTGTGATATATATATATATATATATATATATATATATATATATATATAGAGAGAGAGAGAGAGAGAGAGAGAGAGAGAGAGAAATATATAGATATACAAAAGATGATAGACAGATCGACACATAAATTGAGATACAGATACGCCCCCATCATAAAATGCACACACACACACACACGCACAATGAATTCCCCTTGACATCTACAAACTTCAATTCAGTCCCTTGCCCCCCCCCCCTTCCCTCCCCTTCCCCCCTCTTTTACTCTGTCATCCACCTCCTTCTTAACGGCGAACAAGAAACTGAACTCGTAAAGAGAGTGAAATGAAGAGAGAGAGAGAGAGAGAGAGAGAAAGAGGGAGGTAGGAAGGAAGGGATACAGACAGACAGGAGGATAGGGATTGATATTCTGCATTCATGTATATATGTATATATATATGTATGTATATATATATATATACATATATATATACATACATATATATACATATACAGTATACATACATACATACATACACACACACACACACACATATATATATATATATGTATGTATATATACATATATACATACATATATATATATTTTTTTATGAGTATATATGAACCGAGATCATTGTGACAAATGGATAAAAAGGTATAAATGAGACTAAATAATGTTTATAAATGTATATATGTATATATATCTATATATACATATACATATATATATACTGTATATATATATATATATATATATATATATATATATATATATATATATATATATATATATATATATATATATATATATATATATATATATATATATATATATATACATATACATACATATATATATATATGTGTGTGTGTGTGTGTGTGTGTGTGTGTGTGTGTGTGTAGAGACAGACAGAGACTGAGATAGAGACAGAGACAGAAACAGAGACTGATATAGAGATAAAGAAAGAGACAGAGATAGAGAAACAGACAAACAAAAGGAATCAAACGCCCAAACAAACAAAAAAACAAAAGAACATAGAACAAAACGAAAAAGAAAAAAAATCAGAAAAAAAGGCAACAAGACAACAAGAGAGCAGAGAAGAAGAGAAGCACACGAGAAGAAAGACAAGGGCAGGAAGAGAGCAAAAAACGGGGTATCCGCCTTGACTCTTCCTGTATCCGCACTACAAACAATCTGTCACAGTGCCACGTTCCAGATCGATGTCGCTCCCACTCTCATTAACGCGATAATTGGGGTGCCATTAGGTGATCCTTCGACACTGGTGCCAACATGTCAAGGCGCACTGCCACTGGGGGAGGGAGGCGGGGGGAAACTGGGAGGGGGGACGGGGGACGGGGGAGGGAAGGGTGAGGGAGGAGGAAAGGATGATGGATGAGGGAGGAGGGAAGGGTGAGGAAGGAGGGTAGGATGAGGGAGGAGGGAAGTGTGGGGGGTAAAGTAGGAGGGGGAAGGGTAGAATGAGGGAGAAGATGGTAGGGGTGAGGGAGGAGGGAAGTGGGGGAAAGGGCAGATTGAGGGAGAGGATGAGGGGTGAGAGAGAAGGGAAGGACAAGGGAGGAAGGAAGGAGAGAGGAGGGAGGGGTGAGGAAGAAGGAAAATAAGGAGAGGGGAGGGGTTAGGGAGAAGGAATGAGGAGGAAAAGAAGGAGGTGGATAACGAAAAGGAAAAAGGTACAATAAACAAGAGAAAATTTATCAGATGATAATAATGGTAATCGTAGTGTTAAATATGAACATTAATTATCATAATGATAACAGTAGGAAGAACAATTGCCATGAAAAGAAATAATGATAAAGTAAAAATGAAATAATGATGATAATACGCATTATACAATATCAATGGTAATGTTAATCATGATAGTGATAATAATGATATGAAGAATGGTGAACGTAATAATAATGACAATAATGATATTGATAATTGAATTATTGATGATGATTAATGATAAGGATACAAAGAAGTCGAAAAAGGAGAATATTAATCAAAGTAATAATGATAATGATGATGATAAAGATGAGAATGATAATAGCAACAATAATGAGAACAACAGCAATGATAATGATAACAATTTTGATAATGGTAAAATGATAATAATAGTCATAACAATATTCATTATAACAGAAATAACTATAAAAAATGACACTGATGATTAAAATTATGATGGTGATTATAACGGCAATGAAAATGATAATGATTGCAAATATGGAAATCATAATGACAATGGTGGTTATGATTTTACCTTCTTCACAATATTATATATATATATATATATATATATATATATATATATATATATATATATATGCATATGTGTATATATACATACACACATACACACACACACACACACATATATATATATATATATATATATATATATATATATATATATATATATATATATATATATATATATGTATGTATGTATATATATATATGCATATGTGTATATATACATATATATATGCATATATGTATATATACATATATATATGTATATATATATATATATATATATATATATATATATATATATGTATGTATGTATATATATATATATATGTGTATATATACATATATATATATATATATATATATATATATATATATATATATATATATATATATATGTATGTATGTATATTATATATATTTATTTATATATACTCTGACTATCTGCTCTCCCTCCCTCCCACTCTCTCTATCTATCTATTTATCTATCTATCTCATCTCTTCCTATACATCTGTCTGCGTAAGTAGCCTTATCTATTAATTAATCAATCCATCTCTGTCTGATCTCTCTTTGAATCTGTCTCAGGTCTTCCCTCCTTCTCCCCATCCCTTTTCCTTTTTTTCTCAGCCAATTTTACTTATTTTCCCTCTTCCTTCCCTCTGACCCCTTCATCAGTCCTAGTTCTTCAACCTTGTCGTCCCATTCCTTTTCTCCTATTCATTCAGCATCTCCCTCTTTCGTTTTGTCGCTCTCTCCTTTTCCTTCCTTTCCAACTCCCTCCCCCGTCCCTCTCATCCTTTTCCATCTTCGTTTCCTTCTATCTTGTTCACTTCTTCCCCTATCCTCCTCCCCTCCCTCTCCCTCTCTTCCATCTTGCTCACTCCTTCCTCTCCCCTCTCCTCCTCTTCCTTCCCTTCCATCTTGCTCACTCCTCCCCCTCCCCTCTCCTCCTCTTCCTTCCCTTCCATCTTGCTCACTCCTTCCCCTCCCCTCTCCTCTTCTTCCTTCCCTTCCATCTTGTTCACTCCTTCCCCTCCCTCTCCCCTTCTTCCATCTTCCTTCCCTTCCATCTTGCTCACTCCTCCCCCTCCCTCTCCCCTTCTTCCATCTTCCTTCCTTTCTATCTCGCTCACTCCTCCCCCTCCCTCTCCCCTTCTTCCATCTTCCTTCCCTTCCATCTTGCTCACTCCTCCCCCTCCCCTCTTCCGCTATGTCTGGCGACCTAGCAGGAATCAATGAGGGTCAATAGCCAGCATATGACGCTCCCAGAGGCTGTGTGTGTCCCCTCACCCTATTGTTGTTCCGTCACTCCAACAGTGTTCATTGTGTCCCGCCGAACCTGCTGCGTTACTCGAAGCTCCTCATCCCAATCTGTCACCTCATCCTACACTGTCTCTTGAACCGATGGTGTCCCCCCCCCCCCCCCCCAAACACACCCCGCCCCTCATCCTCGGTCTCTAACTCCACTTTGGTTTCCTGCTCTCTCTCTCTCTACCTCTCTGTCTCTCTCTCTCTTTATCTCTGTCTCTCTCTCTCACTCTGTATCTCTCTCTCTCTCGCTCTCATCAAGGCCTCGTATGATCATTGTTTCTAAGCCTTAACATTTAGTCTGTTTTATTCAACCGTTTCCCTTTACTGTCTTCGCCCTTGGTGTGTTATCATTGTGTTTGTTTAGCTTTCCCTCTGCTATGGGCCCTGATTTACAACGTTGTTCTGAAGTTTGTTCGTCTCTAAATCCGGTATTATTTTCCAGTCACTTTTCACTTCATTTCTGTCTTCTTTGTCCCGTATACCAACATTGTCGTCTGTTCTTTGGCTTTTTCTGACATTCCTTCACAAGAGAAGACATACAACATAGTTTTGCGTAGGATGCTTTCTCTTCGTTCGTCTCTCCGCATTCGCATGTGTGTCCCCCTAACTTTCAAGCCAATGTGCTCTTTTGTCGTTATTCTACACAACGCTCCCCGTGTCCCCTCGCTCGCATTTCAATGTATACCACCATCGCCCCGTGTCCTCTCGCCCCACTGTGTCCGCCTGATCTGCAATGTCCCTTTGCCTCTCTGTCTCCTGTCACTCGCTGTATGCACGTCTATATAGCTTGTTTTGCAAGGTAAATTGTCAACAAGTCTGCACGGGCCGGTGACTCCCCAAGCCCGCTGTTGAAAAATGATGGTAGTAATGATTATTTTTCAGGCAATTTCCCTCCATGACTTCTCACTAAAGAGACGTTATTTGTAGAATAAATGAGAGAACACGTTTCAGTAAATACACTAAGGTTTTAAAAGTAATTGTTATGTGGATGTAACACACACACGCATGCACACACACGCTCATACACACACACACACACACACAGACACACACACACAAACAGACACACACACACACACACATACATATACACACCGAAAGAGAGAGAGGGAGGAGAGGAGAGGAAAGTGAGAGAGGAGAGACAGAAAGAAAGAAAGAGAGAGAGAGATTAAGAGAGAGAGGACAGTAATGAGGGAGGGAGGGAAGGAAAGAGAGAGAGAGAGTAATGAGGGAGGTAGGGAAGGGGAGAAAGAAAGAGAGAGAGAGAGAGAGAGAGGAAAGTAATGAGAGAGAGAGAGCGAGGACGGGAAGGGGAGAGAGAGAGAGAAAGAGAGAGAGAGAGAGAGAGAGAGAGAGAGAGAGAGAGAGAGAGAGAGAGAGAGTGTGTGAGGGGTGTTGACAAAAGGGGTTTGAGCCAAAGTCTGGTTGTTCTTGATTCCTTTATTAATGGATAACGGCGCGGATAATATAGCGATATTTACTTGAGTAGCGATGACTTGTCGGACGTCTCTTGAAGTCGTCCTTGAAGGGCGGTTGTTCCGTTCGGCCTCGTATGGTTCAGGTCAACCTCAAACTCTGGTGGCGATGTCGGCGCGTTGCGTTGGCGCGTTCTCGTTGTTCCATGTCCCGGATGTCGGCATGTCGGATTCCGGTTCTTCATGTTCTATATTCCTCTGTCCTTGGATGTTGTGTTTTGGTTATTTTAGCATACGGGCCTTCCACGTTATTAACTTCGGGGGTCCGGTTGTCCTCCTCGACGGGAGCTACACTCTTGGCTGCTTGGAAATGACAGCCATGCTCTTTCTTCTTGGTTTTTGGCGTCTGTTACTGCTGAGCTCCAGAACCGTAGTGTCTCGGGCGACCGCATTCCGGGCCTCGTTTCGTGGTTCTTGGCGTTCCGCATATCTTCTTAAGAACCTTATACATACATACAGGGCGAAAGGGAAGAAAGAAAGAAAGACGAATAGGGAGTGGGGGGAGGGGTGTGTGCAAAAATCAATATTCCATGTATTTTTTGTTTTGTTTTTCTTTCTTTGACTTTGCAGTTGTTGTTGTTTTTTTTTTTTTTTTATTAAGTTGATTTTATTTTTTCTGATAAAGATAGATAAAGAAGGGACAACTTGAACTACAAGCTTCTCAGGTAGCGTGAGACAAGAGTGGCAACCCTCAGAGGTTTACTTGAACCACTGAAAGTCTCAGAATAAATAAGAGAGGATGCTACGATGCAGTAAACAGAAGTACAAGTAATTATCAAATTATCGTCTCAACAAACAGGGAGATAAAAGAAATATGTGGGTGACAGTAGTCGGCCTACCTAATTACTATCTGAATTCCTTAATTCGTTTTATGCCATGACACCGTCGTAGTGTCAAGTATGTTCGTGAATAAAATTGTAAGTAGTTAATGCAAGAGTAAGAGAATATATAGTGGGTTTATAGAAATACAATGTTAATAACTTTTACTTTCGACAAACTAAGGGCGATAAAAGAACGTTGTGGATGGAGCGTCCTTTACCGAATCACTGTGAATTCATTCATTTAATGCCATGACATATGAGCGAGAGATTGAGAGAGAGAGAGAGGGAGGAAGAGAGAGGGAGAGAGAGAGAGAGAGGGAGGGAGAGAGAGAGAGAGAGAGAGAGAGAGAGAGAGAGAGAGAGAGAGAGAGAGAGAGAGAGAGAGAGAAAGAGAGAGAGAGCAAGAGAAAGACAAATCGCCCACACCAAGTGGTCTGATACGCGAACAGACATGGCGATGAAACAAGACATTTTTCTCCCACGTGTATCCTCTCTCAGTTTACCCTCCTGATTCCCCGCGACGCAAACAGGTCTTCGAGAGTCAACCTCCCCCTCCCCTCCACCCCCACCTCTCTCCCTCCCTAGATTCTTCACCCTACTCCTTCCCTTCTCTGGCCCCTTCCCTCTTCTTTCCCTCTTCCCTGTCCCCTTTGCCCCTCCCTCCCTAGCCCCTTCACTCCTTGCCTACCTCCCTGGCCCCTCCTCCTCCCCCTCCTAGCCCTTACCCCCTTCCTTCCACCTCCCCACCCCCTGCGACTCGTGCTACCCCCCCCCCCCCCACCAACCCCCTGGTCGACGTCGGACTCGCGTACTGGGGGTGCCACTCAAACCCCAGCTGTTGGCATTGCACTTGCACGTAAGAAAAAGAATGAGAAGCAGGGAAGTAAAAGAAAAAAAAAAGAAGAAGAAGAAAGAGTGGATCGTTAAGTGACATTACACTCGGGTTTCTTTACAAAGTATTTGTTGGGGGCGGGGTTCATTAACTGTTTGTTTGTTTGTTCTTCGGGGTTGCAATTCTATTTCATTCATGCATTTGCCTCACCACAGTGACGACCGGCAACTTACACCCACTCTATACTTACTCCACGTAACTAATCCCCAAAGAAAACCAACCCGGTTCCTCCTTAAGAACTTACACCAGAAATCTAGAATTGAAATCTGGAGAGTTTAAATCACACCCCGTACCCTAATGGCGCTGATTCATTCATTCACTGCGCCGTAAGGTTCATGCGCATGTGACGGGGAGTCACAGCGTCTCGCAGGACACCAGGATCAACTTCGATGTTTTTTACAAGGCACAGGCAGCAGCTAGCTCGTTCTCTTGAGACGCTGGACGCCCTGTGTTTATGTTGCACTGATGGTTATGGGAATTCTGTTGCGATAGAAGACTGCGCTGTAATTGCGTTGCGAACCGGGCGCTGAGTCTAGTATTGTGTTATGTTCGCGTTGTTTAAGGTTTTATTCTTGTTGTCTACGAAGCAGTGGAATATCAATACCAAGTACGATCGAGAGTTAGATCCACTGGCTGACTATTTCTCAAGACACAAACTGAAAAAAGGCGACTGGAAAAGCAAAAGAAAACACACTCCTTCCAACTACAGCGGATGATGTCCAGTCGAAGAAGCAAACAAATGACGATCGCAAGCAGAGTCTCACTGATGGATCCATATTCAGTATTGCGAATCGAATGACAGAGGACCAATTATCTGTCCTCTCTCCCGACTGTTACTAAGGTCCATAATGCGTAATACTAATATTTGTCTAGTGATCCTTATTGCGGATGAGATTCCCATGTCTTTCTGACACGGAGAGCCAGACACCCAACCTTCAGATCGCATTTAGCGAATTTTTGGGTTCGTTTGCTTGTTTCGTTTGTTCTATAAGAGGTTTATAAATGCCCTTTCCTCGTTGTTTTGCATGATATGTCTTTTTCAGATTAATGAAAATGAAAAATATTTAAGTATTGCAAACACCACAATAATGATATACGTTTCAATGTTTTTATCCTAAAAGTGGAAGCCATTTGTATCATTGAGTAGTTATACAAGTGAGCGACACATGCACCTTATATAAGTAGCAAATACTTTAATAACAACCCAAGAATTTAGAAGAAAAAAACAATCTAATGCTTGGTTCATGAAGCAGAAAAGAACTGTTTTCAATATTGAGTGTAACTGTTACTTAATTGATTGTACATTATTATTATTAATGTATTTGATAACGAGATGTTCATTTTCGTCTGTCTTCCACAATGAACACACTATTTCCATTATGTTCCAGTGATGAAAATGAAAAGATTGAAAGAGAAAAACAAAGAAAATCGACTTTTTAAACAATTCAGTGAGATTGTGCGGTACGATATTCTAGTCAACCGATCTTATATAAGCGATAACTTTCTAACACTAAGAAAGGAATCGAATGCATTCAAACATTTATTCTGATCCCTTTATATAGATTTGCTTTTTTGTGACTAGTTAACTCCACGTTCAATTCACAAAGATAAATAGTAGAAAGATACACATCCTTGTTCATTCCATTATGAAAGCTAATACTTACTGTATATGAGTACCGTTACAGCCCGAGGTTCGGTTGCATAGGAAAGAGAGATTATGCAGCCGAGGCTCCTCTCTCGTGTTACAAACCTGAAACGAGAGGATAAGAGTTTTAGCCATATTATTCACACACACATATGCATACTCACACACACACACACACACATATGCACACACTCACACACACACATATATACATGTATAAATATATATAAATAAATATATGTATATATATATATATATATATATATATATATATAAACCCACACACACACAAACCCACACACACACATAACCCCCTCCCCCCCCCATATATATATATATATATATATATATATATATATATATATATATATATATATATATATGTGTGTGTGTGTGTGTGTGTGTGTGTGTGTGTGTGTGTGTGTGTGCGTGTTTGTGTGTGTGTGTGTTTACATATTTATACATACGTACACACAGAAATATTTCCCTATATGATATATACTACGGATCTTTTATCTCCCAATGATATTCAAGTTCCTTAATGCAAATCTCCTAAAAATCACACATATATAAAAGTCCTCCGCGCCTTCGATAGTACAACACCAGTTTCTTCAGCGCTGCTATCGATGTTCTTGTATTCTCCCTATTTTATTATGATCTTCCTCCTTATAATATCAATTTCCCTCTCCGCGAGGCTCCATTAACATTTTCCCAATATCCAAACGATCTAAAAGTCTGAAAGAAATAGATTGTTGCGTTCAAAATGACTGATCAAAGGTCGATATAAGTTCTCAAGAGGGAAAGCACTTTCTGGCCCATCCCCCTCCTTCCCCCTCCTTCCCCTCTCCCAGCTGTGCTATAAATCAGCTGATTCATTGAAGCAGTTATCCACTCTTGAGGAAAAAGGAGAGTTCTCATCGAGAGAGAGTGACGATAAAGATGGTAGTAGCTTAAGTTGGAGGGATCGTAATGATAATAATAAGAATAATAATTACAATGATAATAACAATAATAATGATTGTAATAATAGTAATCATAATGATAATAATAAGAATAATAATTACAATGATAATAACAATAATAATGATTGTAATAATAGTAACCATAATGATAATAATAATAATAATTCGTAGTTGTACTAATTGCATTGATATCGTTATCGTTATCGTTTTTTTCCGTTATCATGATCAGCTAATGCTCTAGATATCAAACCTCTCACTATTCGTTATGGAATGAATTACTTCTATTGCAGAAAGAGGGAGAGAGAGGACGAGAGAGAGAGAAAGAGAGAGAGAGTAGAAACGAAACATTGAGTATTAATTAAATTAGATATTTATCACTTCCCTTATCTTTATCCCCCATTATCCCTTTCTTTTCATCTCTTAATCCACCAAAATCTGGAATATTGATGCAAGGCGATACAGCCCCCCCCTCCCCTCCCCCCTCCCTTCCCACATCATTAGTGCCAAGATGCGGTGACTGATTATACACCCATCCCTTTAACGCAAACAAGAGTGAGTTCTAGGCACTAATGCTATAAGGACGTGTTTGCATCGAAATACCCAAGCCTGAGCCCCCTTCTCTTTCTCTCTCTCTCTCTCTCCCTTCATTGCCTCTCTCCCTGCTAAGCATTCATTCATCTTAGCCTGAATTACCATAGAGTAATTGCCACTTTCCTCCCTCTCCCACTTTGCTTCTTTCTTTTCCTCTTCCCCCTCATTTCCTCTTCCCACTTAACCCTTAATCCCTTTGTTCCTCTTCCTCCTACTCCTCCACCGCCTTTTCCACCTCCTTCGCCTCCACCTCTTCAACTTCCTCCGTTTTCTACCCTGGAAAGGTGTTTATGCGGTGTGGATGAGTTCCACAACTTATTTGTTTTAATGACTTTAAATGGATATTGAAAAGGAGCGGGGGGAGGTAATATTTGTATTTTCATTTATGTATCTACACACACACACACACACACACACACACACACACACACACACATATACGCAAAACGTGATCTCAGTTAACTTTAATATGTAGCTTCAGACGTTTCTCTCTCTCTCTCTCTCTCCTTCTTCTTCTTCTTCTTCTTCTTCTTCTTCTTCTTCTTCTTCTTCTTCTTCTTCTTCTTCTTCTTCTTCTTCTTCTTCTTCTTCTTCTTCTTCTTCTTCCTCTTCCAGAAACCATATATTTTCTTCTTTTTATCTTACTTCTAATAATGGAAGGTAAACCGAAGACCCGACACGCTGAAAAAGTTACTGGCGCGTCGGGATGGCTGCTTCTCCATTAGCCATAATGAAGGTAATCGTCGAAATAGAGCCAATTTCTATCGCTATTTGAACAGGATTCGAACAGCATCATCTTGTGCTTCGAAGCTCGTGGTTCGTGGATCTGAATGAGTCCCCCGAGTGCGGGAAAGGGGCTGATTCGTTTTTTATGGTGTGCTCCCGTCGTTAAAAATTGAGTCATTATGATATGTATATATATATATATATATATATATATATATATATATATATATATATATATATAAGTAGAATTGAGAAAGTGAAGACTTGACATACGTACAAGACAACCCAGTAACAACCATGAAATACCACCACACTAGTACAAGAAGCCATCCGGTCAGCACTCCCTACCTTCCTTATACTACCCCCCCCCCTCCCCTACCCCAGAGTGCTTCTAACACACCCTAACTTT
>BOPN01002174.1:174753-184753 GCA_017312705.2 Penaeus japonicus
ATTTTAATTAGATAAAACAGTGGTTTTCGTAAGGGTATTGTTAAAGAGGGTGAGATACACGAAAGACTGATAAACGTTAAAAATAACAAAAATACATATATCAAAAAATAAAAGTTCCAACATGTATCAAAAACGCACTCCACTGTATCTAACATGTATAATGCAAGTTGAAAATAGTTATAGAAAGTAAAATAAAGATAGGAAGGAACTCCATCTAAGAACTAGAGAAAGAAAAGCCAGAGCAGAAAAATGCACTTTTGGAAAGCAAACACACCCACCCGACCTAAGCCAAAACGTTTAATAAATAAAAGAACTTACGGAGAAAAAAAATGAAAGAAAGCTGTAGGGGGAAATATCTCAAAGAATAAGTTCTCTCTGATGTTCAGGTTACCGAGGTCGATAAGAGCGGTTGGAGTTTCGAATTGACCGAGGAAAGGGGGAAGAAGAGAAAGAGAGGGAGGGGGAGAAAGAGAGAAATAGAGTGAGAGAGAGAGAGAGAGAGAAGAAAAAGGGGATGGGAGAATAGAGAGACAAAGATGAAAAAGAGAGAAAGACAAAGGCAGACAGAGAGAGATAGTGAGAGACACAAAGAGAGAGACAGAGAAAGATAGTGAAAGATAGTGAAAGACAGAGAAAGACAGAGAAAGACAGTGAAAGACAGAGAAAAACAGTGAAAGACAGAGAAAGACAACGAAAGACAGAGAGAAAGAGAGAAAAGAAGAACCACACTGCTATAGAAACAAAATCTCGAGGAGGTTGCGATACGCCTACAGGACGAGGACCCGCTTGATGGGGAGAACAGATCCTAATGGATCGGGCCAGCAATTCAAGAATGGAATGTCGCGATACCAGAGGAAAAACGAAGGAAGAGATTTAAGAAGGAAAAAAAATATATATTACTCTGGAGTCTTATAGATAATGATAAGGATGGTGATCGTGGGTATTGGTGTTGGGATGTTCTTTGATGTGGAGTTATGATAGATGTTCATGTGATTTTGATGGTATTCTTATATTCTTACAGGACGTGCAATTGCCCATACGAAGAACAATATATGGGACGTAGGCACATGTACACTCACACACACACACATACATCTCCACACACACACACACACACAACACACACACACACACACACACACACACACACACACACACACACACACACACACACACACACACACACGTCCACACCTCCCTCTCCTCCCCCCACATGCACAAAACTCCTACACGCATTTACCCACAAATGCACACAGACAAAAAGACACCCACACACGCCACTCCGCGACACATAATCGTCTTCACAGCTCACCAAACACCACGCTGAGTGTCCGGGATGACAGGATGCTGGAAACGAGAACGCGATTCCTGAAGGAGTAATAAATGTTGGCCTTCCCCCCCCCCCCCCTCTCCCTCCTCTTTCTACTCCTCCTTGTCCTCTTTCTCTCTATGCCTCTTCCTTCTTGTTTTCTTTTACTCTTCTTCCTGTTCTTCTTTCTACTCTAACGTTGTTGTTGTTGTTGTTTTTTCTCTATCTACTTTTCCCTCCGGGTTTCTTTTCTTTCTCTCTCTCTCTCTCACTCACTCTCTATCTCTCTCTCTCTCTCTCTCTCTCTCTCTATCTCTCTCTCTCTCTCTCTCTCTCTCTCTCTCTCTCTCTCTCTCTCTCTCTCTCTCTCTCTGCCTCCTCATCCTCCCCTCCCTCCCTCCCTCGTTCCTCCCTTTCATGTGCCCTAATCGTTCGCCATCCACCAGCCTAGGCCTAACGACCGAAAGAACAGCCGCAAGATAAGCAACATATGAACAAGACACTGGAGGATGCTTCAGGGTTCCCCACATAGAGTACGAGCCCATGTTTTGTTTTGTTTTTCATTATATTTTTCTACGTTTTCGAAATCAGATCTAGTAAAGTACTAATAAATGCAATGATATGTGTACATATATATATATATATATATATATATATATATATATATATATATATATATATATATATATATATAATACTCAGAAATAAGAAATAAAAAAAGAGAAAATTAAACCGTTTCTTCAGTCTCGGTTATAAGGAGAGATAAAAAGCTGTTCCAATTTAAACACCAAGTCTAAACGTCAATTAAAATGCTTGACAACAGGTCCCTCCGACGTGATAAATTAACCAGAGATGCCAATGAAAACTAATTCCAAAGGGAGCAGATTAATTAGATGGGGCAACAAAAGTGCTAACAGTTTCACTAATTAAGTAACGTTACTTAACGAGCGGTCTACTACCAGGGTATTCGTTTCAGTGAAAAGTAACAGGTTAGTTGAACTCAAAATGCTTTTAATTACGTAATTAAACCTGTAAGTAACAGGATATCGAGTGATTGTAAGTCGTAAAAAAACAATTAAACATTGACGTCGATTTTCTGATAGTCTTAGTCTTACCTGAAGAAATATTGGAACGTCAGGAGATTCGAAGTTATTGTTGTTTTTTTAAGAGGTCGATTTGTTTACGAAATTAGTTTAGAACACGTCCGCTAGATGTCTCTTCAACCTATCCTTCTCACTTTCTTCCATCATCTGCATTTTTCTTCTCCTCGATTTCACTTTTATTCAACTTCCCTTCTGTCATCTCCTACATTTGCATTTCTTTTTTTTCCTTTCTCCTTTATTTTCTCTTAGGCCTATTACGATTTTTCCCCTCGCCTTGCTCTATTGTCCCCTCTTTTCCACTTCATTTCTGTATCTCTCTCTTTTTTACTTTTCTCCTTGTTGTCCTTCCTTTCCCTCCTCTTTTCCCTCCTTCCTTCTTTTCTTTCCCTACTCCCCTCCTCTTTTCCCTTCTTCTTCTTCTTTCCCCCTTTTCTTTCCCTCACCTTTTCCTTTATCCTTCACTTTACTTCCCTTCCTTCCTTCCCTAGACTCTCCTCCCCTCCCTCCCTTTTCTTTTTTCCTTTCCCTCCCTCCCTCCCTCCCCCCTTACCCTCTGCCCTCCCCTCGACCCAGGAATAAGGGGGATACATTAGGACAGGGGTGGGGTGGGGGTGGGGGGGGGGGGGGTCGAGGGGATGAGGAGGGGGGTGAGGAGGAGGGGAGAGAACCACAGACGGGGGATCAGGGTGTTAGGGGCATGGGGGTGGGGGTAGTGGGGTAGGAGTGGACACAGCATCTGTTCCCCAGCCGTGACAAATCGTAATTGTAATTGTGGAGGGGAAAAGCATGTCAGGGAGCGGGAGTGGAAGTGCCGAAATAGGGAGAGAGGGGAAAATAGGCTTCGAGGGTAAATAGGGTCGAGGAGAGAGAGAGGGGAAGAGAGCGGGTGGGTGGGTGAAAAATAGGGTAAAAAAATATATATATATATATCATAAACAGAAAAGGCAATGTTATTATTCAAAGTTAGAAGTTGGAAGTTAGATTCCCCTCTGATGAGTATCTCATCCCCCATCCCTCTCTTTCCTCCCCCTCCCTTTCATACCCCCCACCCTCTCTCTTAACCTCCCCCCTCCCTCCACTACCGAGATATAGACTATCCCTCTTCTTCTTTATTCCATCTCTCTTATTTTCCCCCTTTCTCCCCTTCCACCTCTCTAGCTCTTCCACTTTTCTCCCCTCTTTCTCAACCCCCACTCCCTCTCCTCTCACTCGTATCAATCTTCCCCCTATCCTCTTTACTCCCTCTGTAATATCTCCCCTCCCTCCCCTCCTCTTTCTCCCCTCTCTCTTACCCTCCTCCTTCATCCCTTCTCTATTTCTTTTTCTCTCCCTTCCCACTCCTCTATTCTCCCCTCTCTCTTACCTCCCCCTCTCTTTCTCCCCTCTCCTCTATTCTCCCTTCTCTCTTACCTCCCCCTCTCTTTCTCCCCTCTCCTCTATTCTCCCTTCTCTCTTACCTCCCCCTCTCTTTCTCCCCTCTCCTCTATTCTCCCTTCTCTCTTACCTCCCTTCTACTTCTCCCCTCCTCTTATTCTCCCTCTCTCTCTCTTACTCACCTCCCTTCTACTTCTCCCCTCTCCTCTATTCTCCCCTCTCTCTTACCTCCCTTCTACTTCTCCCCTCTCCTCTATTCTCCCCTCTCTCTTACCTCCCTTCTACTTCTCCCCTCTCCTCTATTCTCCCCTCTCTCTTACCTCCCCTCTCTTTCTCCCCTCTCCTCTATTCTCCCCTCTCTCTTACCTCCCTTCTATTTCTCCCTTCTCCTCTATTCTCCCCTCTCTCTTACCTCCCCTCTCTTTCTCCCCTCTCCTCTATTCTCCCCTCTCTCTTACCTCCCTTCTATTTCTCCCTTCTCCTCTATTCTCCCCTCTCTCTTACCTCCCTTCTATTTCTCCCTTCTCCTCTATTCTCCCCTCTCTCTTATACTACCCCTTTCTTTCTCCCTCTCCTCTTATTCCCTCTCTTACCTCCCTTCTATTTCTCCCTTCTCCTCTATTCTCCCTTCTCTCTTACCTCCCCTCTCTTTCTCCCCTCTCCTCTATTCTCCCTTCTCTCTTACCTCCCCCTCTCTTTCTCCCCTCTCCTCTATTCCCTCCTTCTCTCTCTCTTACCTCCCCTCTTTTCTCCCTCTCCTCATTCTCCTTTACCTCCCTTCTACTTCTCCCCCTCTCCTCTATTCTCCCCCTCTCTTATACTACCCTTTCTTTCTCCCTCTCATATTTCTCCTCCCTCTCTCTTACCTCCCTTCTACTTCTCCCCTCTCCTCTATTCTCCCCTCTCTCTTACCTCCCCTCTCTTTCTCCTCCTCACATTCTCCTCTCTTACCTCCCTTCTGTCTCTCTCCCTTCTCCTCTATTCTCCCCTCTCTCTTACCTCCCCTCTCTTTCTCCCCTCTCCTCTATTCTCCCCTCTCTCTTACCTCCCTTCTACTTCTCCCCTCTCCCTCTATTCTTCTCCTCTCTTATACTACCCCTCTTTTCTTCTCCCTCTTCTCCCTTCAATTTTCCTTCTTCTTCACTCCCTTCTACTTCTCCCTCTCCTATTCTCCCCTCTCTTACCTCCCCTTTCTCCTCTCCTCTATTCTCCCCTCTCTCTTACCTCCCTTCTATTTCTCCCTTCTCCTCTATTCTCCCCTCTCTCTTACCTCCCTTCTATTTCTCCCTTCTCCTCTATTCTCCCCTCTCTCTTACCTCCCTCTTACTCTCTCCCCTCCTCTATTCTCCCCTCTCTCTTACCTCCCTTCTATTTCTCCCTTCTCCTCTATTCTCCCCTCTCTCTTACCTCCCTTCTACTTCTCCCCTCTCCTCTATTCTCCCCTCTCTCTTATAATACCCTCTTTCTTCTCCCTCTCTCATTCTCCCCCCTCTCTCTTACCTCCCTTCTACTTCCTCCCCCTCTCCTCTATTCTCCCTTCTCTCTTACCTCCCCTCTCTTTCTCCCCTCTCCTCTATTCTCCCCTCTCTCTTACCTCCCTTCTATTTCTCCCTTCTCCTCTATTCTCCCCTCTCTCTCACTTCCTCTCTTTCTCCCCTCCTATTCTCCCTCTCTCTTACCTCCCTTCTACTTCTCCCCTCTCCTCTATTCTCCCCTCTCTCTTACCTCCCCTCTCTTTCTCCCCTCTCCTCTATTCTCCTCTTACCTCCCTTCTACTTCTCCCCTCTCTATTCTCCCCTCTCTCTTACCTCCCTCTTCTTCTTCTCCCCCTCTCCTCTATTCTCCCCTCTCTCTTACCTCCCTTCTATTTCTCCCTTCTCCTCTATTCTCCCCTCCCTTCTATTTCTCCCTTCTCCTCTATTCTCCCCTCTCTCTTACCTCCCTTCTATTTCTCCCTTCTCCCCCTCTTATTCTTCTCCTTCTCTTACCTCCCTTCTATTTCTCCCTTCTCCTCTATTCTCCCCTCTCTCTTACCTCCCTTCTATTTCTCCCCTCTCCTCTATTCTCCCCTCTCTCTTATACTACCCCTTTCTTTCTCCCCTCTCCTCTATTCTCCCCTCTCTCTTACCTCCCTTCTATTTCTCCCTTCTCCTCTATTCTCCCCCTCTCTTAACCTCCCTTCTATTTCTCCCTTCTCCTCTATTCTCCCCTCTCTCTTACCTCCCCTCTCTTTCTCCCCTCTCCTCTATTCTCCCCTCTCTCTTACCTCCCCCTCTCTTCTCCCCCCCTCTCCTCTATTCTCCCTTCTCTCTTACCTCCCCCTCTCTTTCTCCCCCTCCTCATTCTCTCCCTTCTCTTACCTCCCCTCTCTTTCTCCCCTCTCCTCTATTCTCCCCTCTCTCTTACCTCCCTTCTATTTCTCCTTCTCCCTCTATTCCTCCCTCTCTCTCTTACCTCCCTTCTATTTCTCCCTTCTCCTCTATTCTCCCCTCTCTCTTACCTCCCTTCTATTTCTCCTTCCTCTATTCTCCCCTCTCTTCTGGCCTCCTTCTATTTCTCCCTTCTCCTCTATTCTCCCCTCTCTCTTACCTCCCTTCTATTTCTCCCTTCTCCTCTATTCTCCCCTCTCTTATACTCACCCCCTTTCTTTCCCTTCTCCTCTATTCTCCTCTTCTCTTACCTCCCTTCTATTTCTCCCTTCTCCTCTATTCTCCCCTCTCTCTTACCTCCCTTCTCTACTTCTCCCTCTCCTCTATTCTCCCCTCTCTCTTATACTACCCCTTTCTTTCTCCCCTCTCCTCATCATCCCCCTCTCTAACCTCCCTTCTATTTCTCCCTTCTCCTCTATTCTCCCCTCTCTCTAACCTCCCTTCTATTTCTCCCTTCTCCTCTATTCTCCCCTCTCTCTAACCTCCCTTCTATTTCTCCCTTCTCCTCTATTCTCCCCTCTCTCTTACCTCCCCTCTCTTTCTCCCCTCTCCTCTATTCTCCCCTCTCTCTTACCTCCCCCTCTCTTTCTCCCTCTCCTTATTCTCCCTTCTCTCTTACCTCCCCTCTCTTTCTCCCCTCCTCATTCTCCCCTCTCTCTTATACTACCCCTTTCTTTCTCCCCTCTCCTCTATTCTCCCCTCTCTCTAACCTCCCTTCTATTTCTCCCTTCTCCTCTATTCTCCCCTCTCTCTTACCTCCCTTCTATTTCTCCCTTCTCCTCTATTCTCCCCTCTCTCTTACCTCCCTTCTATTTCTCCCTTCTCCTCTATTCTCCCCTCTCTCTTACCTCCCTTCTATTTCTCCCTTCTCCTCTATTCTCCCCTCTCTCTTACCTCCCTCTCTTTCCTCTTCTCCTCTATTCTCCCCTTCTACCTCTCTCATTTTCTCCTTCCCTGGCTCCCTCCCTCTCTCTACCTCCCCCTCTTCTCCCCCTCTCCTCTATTCTCCCCTCTCTCTTATACTACCCCTTTCTTTCTCCCCTCTCCTCTATTCTCCCTTCTCTCTTACCTCCCCCTCTCTTTCTCCCCTCTCCTCTATTCTCCCCTCTCTCTTACCTCCCTTCTATTTCTCCCTTCTCCTCTATTCTCCCCTCTCTCTTACCTCCCCTCTCTTTCTCCCTTCTCCTCTATTCTCCCCTCTCTCTTACCTCCCCTCTCTTTCTCCCCTCTCTCTAACCACCTCTCCTCTATTCTCCCCTCTCTCTTACTATCCCTCTCTTTCTCCCCTTTCCTCTATTCTCCCCTCTCTCTTACCTCCCCCTCTCTTTCTCCCCTCTCCTCTATTCTCCCCTCTCTCTTATACTACCCCGTTCTTTCTCCCCTCTCCTCTATTTTCCCTCTCTCTCTTACCTCCCCCTCTCTTCTCCCATCTCCTCTATTCTCCTTCTCTCTTACCTCCCCTCTTTCTCCCCCTCTCCTCTATTCTCCCCTCTCTCTTACTCCCTCCCTTCTACTTCTCCCCTCTCCCTCTATTCTCCTCTCTCTCTACCTCCCTCTCTTCTTGTTTCCACCTCCTTCTCCTCTATCTCCCCCTCTCTTTCTCCCCTCTCTCTAACCACCTCTCCTCTATTCTCCCCTCTCTCTTATACCACCCCTTTCTTTCTCCCTTCTCCTCTATTCTCCCCTCTCTTTCTCCCCTCTCTCTAACCACCTCCCCTTCTCCCTCAAGTTCCACGGAATGTAGGCTCTTCCTCTCTTCCTTTTCCTCTTAAGTGGATTTCCTCGAAGTGGAAGTGGAGGGTGGATGTTGTGATGATTAAGAAAGGAACATTGAAGGAATGGATTGAATGATCCAACTAGCTACACGAAGAGATTATTCAATTTAAATGTTTTGTGGGGTTGGTTTGTGTGAATGGGCTTGGGTGAGTGCTTGTGTTTTGGTGTGTTTGTGTTTGTTTGTGTGTTTGTTTGTTTGTTTGTTTGTCTGTGTTTGTTTGTGTGTTTTGGTGTGTGTTTGTGTGTGTGTGTGTTTGTTTGTATGTGTGCTTGTTTGTTTGTTTGTCTGTGTTTGTTTGTGTGTTTTGGTGTGTGTCTGTGTGTGTGTGTGTTTGTTTGTATGTGTGCTTGTTTGTTTGTGTGTGTGTGTGTATGTGTGCGTGCGTGTTTTTGTGCATATGGGCATGTGGGTACAATATGTATATGTGCGTGTGTACATGTATGCACATATATATGTACGTGTGTGTTTTATGTGTACACGCGATCAGAAGGGGTTAGAGGGGGCCTAGTCATCTTTCCGACAGTCACTGATATCGACACAAAGGGAAAATATACGACACTTGTACCTGAGAACTGAGAAATTGCATATATAAAAATTTTACTTCATGTTTTCCTTCCTTTTTTTCCACCATATCACCATCATCATCTCCATCACCGTCACTATTACTTCTGCCCAATATATTCCGGGTGTAATTATCATCTTCATTAAGATTACTTTGATTAGAGTGTGAATTGTAATGTCGTTTGGTCGCTGACCGGAATTTCATGTCGTTTTTCGTTATTTTTTTCCTCTTTACTCGTTTTTATCTTTTTTTTATGTTTTTCCAGTTTTTTTTTTTTTTTCTTACTTCACATTTTTTCTTTTAATTCTCCTTTTTTTTTTTTTTTTTTTGCTTGTTTGTTTTAATATCCTGTCTTTCTGTTGTTGTTGTTGTTGTTTATTTCCTCTTTTCTTTTTTCTGATTTCCTCTCCTTTCTGTTCCTTTTTTCTCTTCGTCTGATTTTTTTAGTCTATTTCTCCATTTTCTATTTCCTGTTATTCCTTCTCCCTCCTTTTCTTAATTTCATTTAGCCCTTTTCCTTTCTCTTCTCTTCGTTCTTCCTTCTTCCTCATCATCTTTCTTTCCCCCTTACTATTTCCCTTACTTAAAGGAGAGGAGTCAGGAGGGAGAGGGAAAGGAGGTGGGGGGGGGGGGAGGAGAGAGGGAAGGAGGGAGGTGCGGGGGGAGAGAAGGAGAAGAGTGAAGAGGGAATTAGAGAAAAGTGGAGATGGAGGGAGAATTCCTCTATTGTCTCCAACCTCCCACTATATCTTTCTTGTCTCCAATTCTGCCTCTCTCCCCTCTTTCGTAATCTGCCCACTTTGTTCTTCCTTGCTATCACTTCTCCCCTTTTCCTCCCCTCGAGCCACTAATTTACGGCTGTAATCTGTTGTTTAGCCATCATCCACTCTCTCCTCTCTCTCTCTCTCCCTCTCTCTCTCTCTCTCTCTCTCTCTCTCTCTCTCTCTCTCTCTCTCTCTCTCTCTCTCTCTCTCTCTCTCTCTCTCTCTCTCTCTCTCTCTCTCTCTCTCTCTCTCTCTCTCTCTCTCTCTCTCTCTCTCTCTCTCTCTCTCTCTCTCTCTCCGTCTCTCTCTCTCTCTCTCTCTCTCTCTCTCTCTCTCTCTCCGTCTCTCTCTCTCTCTCTCTCTCTCTCTCTCTCTCTCTCTCTCTCTCTCTCTCTCTCTCTCTCTCTCTCTCTCTCTCTCTCTCTCTCTCTCTCTCTCTCTCTCTCTCTCTGCCTATCTATCTATCTATCTATCTATCTGTCTGCCTCTCTCCTCCTCTCTCCCTCTCTCCATAACATTCTCTCTTTTCTCTATCCCCACCCTTTTCTCTCTCTCTCTCTCTTTCCACACTCTTCTCTCTTCCTCTCCCCTCACCTTTCTCTCTGTTTCCCTCTCTCCTCACCAATCTATATCTTTCTCTCTCACCACCCTTATCTCTTTCCTTTTCCCCTGAACCTTCTCT
>BOPN01002174.1:222253-228054 GCA_017312705.2 Penaeus japonicus
AGAAAAGAAAAGAAAGAGAGAGAAGAGGGTGGAGAGAGAAAGAAAAAGAAAGAAAGAAAAGGCTAAAAAAAAAAAAAAAAAAAAAAAAAAAAAAAAAAAAAAAAAAAAAAAAAAAAAAAAAAAGTGAAAGAAGGTAAAAAGTGAACATTTGACAGAATGAAAGAAACGAGTTGAAAGAATGCAATAAGAATTAAGAAAATGTAAGAGTGAAGAAAGTGAAAAATGAAAGCAAAGACAGAAAAGAAAGAAAGAATGTATACAAAAGAAAGTGGAGAAAGAAAGAAGGAGAGAATGTCTACAAAAGAAAGTGGAGAAAGAAAGAAGGAGAGAATATATAGAAAAGAAAGTGGAGAAAGAAAGACGGAAAGAATGTATACAAAAGAAAGTGGAGAAAGAAAGAAGGAGAGAATGTATACAAAAGAAAGTGGAGAAAGAAAGAAGGAGAGAATATATAGAAAAGAAAGGAGATACATAAACGGAAGAAGAAACCCTATGTGACCGTCGTAGAAGAGGTCGATGGGACGCAGTTGTGTATTCCATCTCGAGTTTGTTTCCTCCAGACTCGCCTCACATTTTTCAATGTCTGTTGCATTTGGCACAGGTACACACACACTCTATCTCTATCTGTGTCTCTCATTCTCTCTCTCTCTCTCTATCTCTCTCTATCTATCTATCTCCCTCTCTCTTTCCCTCTCTCTCTCATTATTTCTCTCTCTGTCTCTCTCTGTCTCTCTCTCTCTCTCTCTCTCTCTCTCTCTCTCTCTCTCTCTCTCTCTCTCTCTCTCTCTCTCTCTCTCTCTCTCTCTCTCTCTCTCTCTCTCTCTCTCTCTCTCTCTCATATGGCTAATGACAGACAGCCGAAATGGTTCACAGGTCTGGCGTTTATTATGAATAACGTAAGGTAACAATAGACGTATTTTGCACCAGAGTGTCAGTTCCAGCTAAGACATCATAATCAGAAGTCAGTTCATCACACGCTCTTGACATAGTGATCTGACTTACATAAACCCAAACTTGATTGTGTGTTCGTGGGAGAATAAACCTAATAGTATATGGCAGAATTATATTCAGGTCACTGACATAATACAGTCACCGACATTTTTTTTTTTCCTCATGTGTATCCAGTACTATAGTACGATTTGTTTTGCTATACGACAAAGTTTAACGTGTCAATTGATAGTTTTCATCTGGCATATACAGACGGTAAGATCACACGCTGGGTCGAAGGTCAATCTAATTGCTATGCAAAATGAAAATCATGATTTGTGATAGGTGTGGCCATTACATTGATTGGGTTATCGTAGCGGGACCTTTTATTTCCTTTCTGTGTGTGTGTGTGTATGCATGTGTGAGTGTAAGTATGAGTGTGTATGATAGATAGATAGATAGAGAGAGATTGACAGAGTGCGAGAGAGAGAGAGAGAGAGAGAGAGAGAGGGGGAGAGAGAGAGGGAGAGAGAGAGAGAGAGAGAGTGAGTGAGAGAGACAGAGAGTGAGTATGAGAGAGAGAGTGAGTGGGTGAGTGAGTGAGAGAGAGAGAGAGAGAGAGAGAGAGAGAGAGAGAGAGAGAGAGAGAGAAAGGACAGAGACAGAAAGAGAGAGAGAGAGAGTAGAGGACGCATTCTCTCTGCATCCGATGAGATTCGTCTTGGCCAAAATGTGAGTCAGTGTTTTGGATCCAACTCAAAAATATAATGGGAAATCTATAATGTGATATTAAACGGTCTTTAGTTAGGCTTTCTAATGTGTCTAGACCAGTGGAACTTTATCTAACAGGATTCTAGAACTTCCGTAGATGAAATGTAGGCGAAATATATCCGAACTTTAGGACTCTACAGCAGGTGTTGGGATTCTACCGTAAAGTACTCCCAGGATTTTTCATCCCTGGAAGAATAAATTCTGCACTTGGGCGAGGCTTCCTTCGAGTGGCATGATGTCGGGGTTGTGACTTCAGGGCGATTATCCGTCGGCGCTCGACGGGTGCACAGAAGGGGAAAAGGGAGGAGAAAAAGGGAGCTGGAGGAGGAGGAGGAGGGAGGGGAAAATCGGTGCTGGTGGAGGAGAAAAAGGGAGCAAGATTAGGAGGAGAAAAGGGGAACTGGAGGAGGAGGAGAAGGGAAGATAAAAGGGAGCCAGAGGAGGAGGTGAAGGGAGGAGAAAAAGGGAGCTGGAGGAGAATATTGGAGCTGGAGAAGGAGAAGGAAGGAGAAAAGGGGAGCTGGAGGAGGAGGCGAAGGGAGGAGAAAAGGGGAGCTGGAGGAGGAGGCGAAGGGAGGAATGTAGAAAAAAAGGAAGTAGAGGGGAAAAAAGAAAGGAGATGCCAAAGGAGAAGGAAGGAGATGAGAAGGTTGAAGAGCAGGAAAGGGGGAGGGATAGTTAGAGGAGGAGAAGGGAGGACTAAGAGAAGGAGAGGGTGAAAGAGGGTGATAGAGGAAAAAAGGAAGCGAGATGGAAGAGGAGGATAAACTTGGGAGGGGAGAGGAAGAAGTATGAGAGAAGCAGGTGATGTGAGCGTATATGACGACGTGGAGGGAGAATAAAGCAGAAAGGGAAACAGGGCCTCGGAAACTTAAAGAAAACGCAAAAAGGAGACATTTTCGAGTTTCTTTTGAACAGCAACAGAGACAAATTCCTCTGTATTCGATAGGACACAGTTTTTATTACACTAACTCTTCATAAAAAAGACCGCAGATTTAGGACTTCTTTCTGTTATTCTTATGTTCTCTTTATTTTTATTTTATTTCTATGTTCTTCTTATTTTCTTTCTGATATTATTATGTTAGATGTAGGACTTCTTTCTGTTTCTTTCAGGCCCATTGTTTGTCTGCAATGTGGAGCAATGAAATGACACTTAATTTGAGAGGGGAGAGGGTTGAGGAGTAAGTGAGGGGGTTGGGGTGGAAAAGAGGGGAAACAAGTGGCAGAAGAAAAGAAAGGGAAGAAACTGCGAGGGAAAAGAGTAGATGAGTATAGGGAGAGGAGAGAGAGATGAAGGAAAGGAAGAGAATGAGGGAAGACAGGAGGGGGAGGGGAGAGAGATTAAGAAAGGAAAGAGGGAGAAGGGAGAGAGGTGAAAGAAGGGAAGAGAACTAGGGAAGTAAAGAGGGAGAGGGGAGAGAGATGAAGAAAGGAAAGAGGGAAAAGGGAGAGAGGTGAAGAAAGGAAAGAGGGAGAGGGGAGAGAGGTGAAGGAAGGGAAGAGAATGAGGGAGGAAAAGGGAGAAGGGAGAGAGGTGGAGAAAGGAAAGAGAATGGAGGAAGATAGGAGGGAGAGGGGAGAGAGGTAGACAAAGGAAAGAGAATGAGAGAAGATAAGAGGAGTGAAGAAACGAAAGAGGGAGAGGGGAGAGAGGTGAAAAGAAAAAAAAAGAGGGAATGAAGGGAGAAAGGAGGAAGAAGAGGGGGGGAAGACTTGAAGAAAGGAGAGAGACGGAAGAGAGATGAGGGAAGGAAAGAGTAGGGGAAGAGACGCGAGGCCTAACGAAAGCGCAAGAGCCTCGCCACCTTGAGCCAATGTCACCTGAGGGCGTCCGAGGCACTCCCCTACCCCCCTACCCCCCCACCTGACCTCCCCCTTACCCCTTACCCCTCCCCCCCTCCTCCGTCTCAGCTCCGTCTTCGTCAAAGTTTGGAGCCGCCAAGAGATTCCTCGCGCCTCCCCGCCCGCAGGAACCGCCCGCAGGATGTGCAGGCAGGTCGGAGGCCCTTGATTAGTTTACTTTTTCTTCTGGCTCGAATTAGCTGGTTTATTAGAGTTTTTGATTCGTTTTTTTTTTTTTTTAATGTTGGCGAAGATATGCTAGTTATTTATGATATTATCTATCTGTCTGTCTGTCTGTCTGTCTCTCTCTCTTTATATATATATATATATATATATATATATATATATATATATATATATATATATATATATATATATATACATATATATATATATATATATATATATATATATATATATATATATATATATATTTATATATATATATATATATATATATATATATATATATATATATTTATATATATATATATATATATATACATACACACACACACACACACACACACATATATATATATATATATATATATATATATATATATATATATATATATATATATATATATATATATATATATATATATATATATATATATATATATATATATATATATATATATATATATATATATATATGTATGTATGTATGTATATGTATATATATATATATATATATATATATATATATATATATATATATATATATATATATATATATATATATATATATATATATATATATATATATATATATATATATATATATATATATATATGTATGTATGTATGTATATGTATATATATATATATATATATATATATATATATATATATATATATATATATACATATATATATATAGATATATATATATATATATATATATATATATGTGTGTGTATATATATATATATATATATATATATATATATATACATATATATATATATATATATATATATATATATATATATATATGTATATATATATATATATATATATATATATATATATATATATATATATATATATATACATATACACATAATATATCATCGCGTAGGTATATTTCTCATTTCATTATTAGCCTCTTTCTTCTGACAAGAAAAAAAAGTATATATATAGTTTTAGCATATTAAAAACTTCCCACTTGGAAAAGGTCTCCGCTCGCGTTGGTTGAACCATTGCATTAAATTAGAAGATAGGCCTCGTAAGAAACATTTCCCTAGGCCTAATCCGACCCGAATCTTTCCCACCACACCGAAGAGTTAAAGAAATCTCAAAGTATTTTCTCTCCCTTTCTCGTTTTCGTCTTGACGCTTTGTTTTTGCAACTTTGAAAAAGTAAAAAGAAAAAAAAAACGGGGAGATAAGAGGAAGTTGACCACATTTTCATGTTCAAAAATGTTCAAAACGAAAAGGGAATCGCGAGATAGGGAGAACGATCGTAATTCGCCAGGAGGGGGGTGCGGGGGAGGGATGAAGAATGGAGAGGGAGAAGGAGGGGAAGAGGAAAGGAGAAGGATGGAGATGGAGAAGGAAAGGTGGGAGAAGGAGGGTGAGGGAGAATGAAGGGGAGGGAGAAGGGAAGGAGGGAGGGAGAAAAGGAGCAGAAAAAATGAAGGGGGAGGGAGGAGGAGTAGGATTGAAAATGAGAGGGGAGGGAGCAGGAAGGGAGGGAGAAGGGGGAGAAAGAGGGAGGGGGATAGGAACCATTTTCATGATGCCTATTACTTTGTGTAATGAACTTAAATCAGAACAAAAGATGTATACTAGTTAGAGAAGGGGAACAAGCGTATTTCGCGATAAAGGGGGGAGGGTGTAGATAAGGGACGTTAAAATAAGAGGGGAGTAACGGGGTTTTGGTATTATCATAATGTCTTTTTTTTACCATTTTCATTCAGCGCACTAAGTACACACAAACTATTGTCACAGATTCGTCCTTAAATATTGTCGTTCCTGTTCATAAACTTTTTTTCTTTCTTTCTTTCTTTCTTTTTTTCTTTCTTTTTTCTTTCTTTCTTTTTTGGTATTAAAACGAATCATAAATAAAGATGTAGTTTTGTCGAATGCGAGAAATGAGATAGACGGAGAAAGGGGAGGGGGAAGAGAGAGAAAGAGAAAGAGAGAGAGAGAGAGGGGAGGGAGGGAGAGAGACAGAGAGAGAGAGGGGGGAGGGAGAGAGGGAGAGAGAAAGAGGATGGGGGAGAAAAAGAGGGAGCGAAAGAGAGAGAGAGA
>BOPN01002175.1:0-5000 GCA_017312705.2 Penaeus japonicus
GTATATATGTATATATATATATATATATATATATAAATGTGTGTGTGTGTGTGTGAGCGTGTGCCGGTGCACGTATTTCTTAATCACATGCTTCTATAATCACTAGAAGCACCAATTGCATTCGTGTGACTTTCTCGTAAAATCTAATCAACATCTTTAACTAATCTGTTTACAAAAAAAAAATCTGAATAGCTCTACAAACAATAATGTAAACAATAAACAAGATAAAAATACTAATAACTTCACTCTGACAAATCTAATCTAGGGTTGCAAACACATCATGCAAAATAGGTCAATCTTTGATATAAAAAGCTAAATTCAATCCCATAAAGTATCTACTATTTCTTCAGCTCTCTGGTCTACATCCATTCTCCCATTTCTTATTTCTTCACCTTTTCAAATGTAATAATACCAGCATGTCTGATTATGAGGGATTCAAATAATTTTCGGGATTTTGGTGTTACGGTACCAATAGGTCACCAGTCTCATTCTTATGTTTACTTCCGAATCTCTTTTGTTGTTGAAACATGTTCGTGACGTGAATTCTATAGCTCGACTGTCGTGGATTTACAAGTAACTGAACTTAATCTGCTTATTACTGGTTACAAGTTTATGGAAGCGATTTCCAATTTTTTCAGGTCTTGTGATTTTACAAGAGTGAATAAGGCATACTAAACGAATGACTATAGATGGATTATATAGTTATAAAAAAGTAAAGAAAAAAAAAGTTTTACTATAAAACCAAACGATTGTTTGTTTGTTTCTCTGTCTGTGATTGTGTGTGTATTATTATTACTTTATAATGCCTATATATATATATATATATATATATATATATATATATATATATATATATATATATATATATATATATATATATATATATATATATATATATATATGAGTGTGTGTCTGCGTGTGCGTGCGTGTGTGTGTGTGTGCGTGTGCGTGTGCGTGTGCGTGTGCGTGTGCGTGTGCGTGTGCGTGTGCATGTGCATGTATATGTACATGTGCGTATGCGTTTGTGTGCGAGTGTGCGTGTAAGCGTGCAAATCTGTATTCGCGCGTATGTGTGTGTGTGACAGAGTATGCACATCCCTTGCGTTCGTGCTTATCAACCCACATATCCTACCTCAACCACACACATCCTAGCAATTATCCCCAGACCAGCCACCTATAACCCAGCTTGCCCATCAGTGAAAGTCAGACACCTATACCTGCCTGCGTGGCTCAACTGCCCCCGTCATCTTATCAGTCGATAACGATCCTCTAAAATCAGTGACCACGGTTTGTCAGTCACGCTCTGGTCTCAATGGCGATCTCTAATCAATCATAGGGGTCGTGCCAGGTCGACATGGCATTAGGTCATTCTGAGGCCCTTGTGCATGGCGGTTTTATCATGAAATTGTTTTTGCATGAAATTGTCGTTTTTGTGACAGTAACAATAATGACAAGTCCGAGGAGACTTAAATAGTTATTATGATAATAATGATAACGATAATAATAATAAGAGAAATAGTAATAATAATAATAATAATAATAGTAACATCAGTACATCGTAAATTTATAACAATAATAATAACAATAATGATAATAATGACATTATTATCAATAATGATGATAATGACATTATTATCAATAATAATAATAATGACATTATTATCAATAATAATAATAATAACAATAATAATACAAATAATAATAGTGATAATGATGATAACATCAATAATAATAATAATAACAATAATAATTGAAAACAATAATAATAAAAATGATGATAATAATAATAAAAATAATAGTTATAATAATAATAATAACAATAGTAATAACAATAATAATAATAATAAATATAATAACAATAGTGATAACCAGCAATTTCGCATATAATAATAATGACATTCAATAATTATGTAGATAATATCAACAACAACCAATATGAGATAATGCATGATATAAGAAATGTTAAATGACACCGATATGTGACCTTTCTTCAGCAGCCTTTAAAGAACATGACCTTATGTTTGTCTCTTTACAGAAGACTTCTTATCACATATCTTATCTGGTATTTCGTCATGATTAGTTTTTAAATGCCTTATCCACACCTGAAATAACCTCACTTATAATATAACTTCATAATATATATCTCCTCAAGGAAATATTTACTAAAACATCTAAAAAAAAAAAATAAATAAATAAATAAGAATACATTTCTAATAACATATCTAAATATCCATTATTTCACCTAACACATATATTTCCTCAATGAACACATTACTAAAACGCACAAATAATCCTCTAAATACCTCTAAAAAAACATATCCAATAATTAACCTAACACAATGAAGAAGAAGAAAAAAAAACGATCAAAATGACAAACAAGCACAAAATAAAATTCAACTCGCAACGTCTGCCAAGTCAGACAGATACGACATACGATCCAAACGAGTAACGATAATAATACCTTCTCTAACCACACCTGTCTTGTCTCGAGTCTTCAAAAATCGTGGCTCAGGAGACCGATAAAAAAAAAGATGGTGTTTTCTGTATTGCATTTGATGATTTTTTTTACAACCCCCCCCCTGTCTTTTCACTTGCATTTTTTTTTTTTTTTTTTTTTTTTTTTTTTTTTTTTTTTTTTTTTTTGGGGGGGGGTGTCTCGTGATGGTGGTATAGTGTTACTTCGTTGTCGGATTAGGTATATATCCATACTTCAATATATATACTTCTTATGTGAGAATATGACCGGATTCTACAGGCGTGTTTCCGTACTTCAGCATGTACACCTTTTATAAACGCCTAAGAAAAGCTTCTACACTTACGGATCTCTACACATACATGTACATCTCTCACACGTAGAAGACTCACCTAACCTCCTAACAGCAAAGAAAAGAAAATTACATGAAACAATATAGAAACTTTATATTCATTTTAATCTCACACATCTTGACCTTTGCGAGGGTTCAAGTAGCCTTTCACATAAACATGTACTGTAGTGTACCGTACGTACCCTGACTTTCACTACCTTTGACTAATTAAAAGAAAAAACATATCCTATTGATAATAACAACAAGAATGATAATGATAATAATGCTAAAAGAAATATAATGATAATAATAATGATAAAAGAAATCAATAATGATAATGATAAATATAATGAAATTAAAAAATATAATCAAATAATCAAAGTAGAATAAAACTTCACCGAGTTATCTAATTCTACGAACAAAAATCAAACTATCAAATCCAAAACAGGAAGAAAATGAAAAGAAAAAAAAGAAGAAAAAAAAAAGAAATAAAACACCACCTTCAGCCGAGAACCGCAAACCAAGTCTGTTTTAACTGTTCCATTTTTTATTGCAATTGTGGTGTATTTTCTTTCACTGTCTCGTGACGGTCTTACTTTCAGGTCGGAAGGATAAAAATAGATTTTACAACTATTAAATACATGCACATGTACACCTTTTATGAAAACCTAAATATAAAAGGTATACATGGGGACACACACACCGACACACGTACACCGCTCATAAAAACCTATGAAAGGGGTATACATACCAGATTACGTACACCTTATACGAAAGCCTAAGGATAGATTGTACACATGCGTACACATACTAACACAGGTGCACCTCACACGAGAGCCTAAGAACGGACTGTAAACGGAAGACCCACAAACCAGCAATGCTCCTCCTCTACCGAGATTCACACCACTGGCACTACGCAACCCCTTATCTCTTGTCTACGAAAACTGGCACTCTCAGCTGACATGCAGGTCGTCGTGGCACCGCATAGGATGTCATCTTGAACGTGACCTAGACGTCCTCAAGGAGATGACGCTGCATAATCCTTACTGCTAAGGGCGAGCGAGGAAGAGGGGCAAGGGATCGATCGCTTAATGTCGGGTCAGAGTTTGTTTTTGCGACTGGCTGTCTGTTGTTGTTTTCGCTTCGATTGTTGTCTTGTTGTTGGCCTTGTTATTTGACGCGAATTTGATCACCATCATCGTTATCATTGCCATCAGCACCCTTATCATTACTGATAAATATTATCATCTTCATTCATCATTATTATCATTACTAGCGTCACCATCATTATTGTTATTGCTACTTTTGAAAATATCAGTAGTTGTATTACCTTCACCACAAAAAATATTATAATCATTATTAACTCTCTTTTGATGTTCTCATTCTCATAAACGATATCATTATCATTATCATCATTTATAACTTCATTACATATTATAGTTCCTTCTCATAATCAAAAGCATTATCAGCATCAATAATTATCATAATCATTACCTTTTTCTTTTGGTGTCATCACCATCCTCATAATCAATATCATCCTTACCATCACCCTCTTTAACTTCATCACATAATATAATTCCTTCACCTATCAAAAACATCATACCCACATGAAGCTGAGTGAGTAATTGAAAAGTTGAATGCAACATATGTCCCCAAGTCAACAAAATGACAAACGTATCAGACATACATCCATTTTTAAAACATTGCAGCACGATGCATTGTTTGCGGACAGATAACATTAAATGCATGTGAACAAACAGATGTGCAACCACACACATCTATGGACGTGTGTGTGTGTGTGTGTGTGTGTGTGTGTGTGTGTGTGTGTGTGTGTGTGTGTGTGTGTGTGTGTGTGTGTGTGTGTGTGTGTGTGTGTGTGTGTGTGTGTGTGTGTGTGTGTGTGTGTGTGTGTGTGTGTGTGTGTGTGTGTGTGTGTGTGTGTGTGTGTGTGTGTGTGTGTGTGTGTGTGTTCTTGTATGTATGAATTTGCACTAGTTACAAAACTCACATTCAAAAGAGTAATGATAATACCTGTCAAGTCTTTTAGAAAATGAAATAGTTACGAAATTTTCCGCAAAACTATCCATGTTTTTTAATAATATTTGAGTTATCGTGATAGTACCTAATCAATTAAGTAAAATTAGATCTAGTTATTTGTAATAATCAAATCAGAGATTATTGACAAACGTACATATA
>BOPN01002175.1:45000-47500 GCA_017312705.2 Penaeus japonicus
CTCCATAAAAGCAATTTCAATAAAAACACAGACAATCAATACCTGCAGATTTCTGGAACTCCATAAAAACGGAAAGCCGAAAGTAAAAATCCGCTTCTGAAGGAAAGACCGACCGAAAAAGACGGGGACTTCGCAACTGACCTAAATGAATTAGGATAAGTTTGATTTGTGGAGCAGATGCTTCGCCGGGTTTATATGCACTGAGGCGAGCCCGCCTGTATCAGTATATGCTGACTCTGAAGAGAATGTGCCAATGAATGTTGACTCGATCTGAGCTTGGTCCTTATCTACCTTGATGCCTTGATCTAATAATTCTGAAAAGCATTACTTTATAATGTATAGTGTAATTTTAACACAGAACGTGTTTTCATGCACTAATGGCTACGGTTTCAGTAATGCATTTTATCATATTAAAGTTATGGATGGAATTATTCTACTCATGATAGTAAAATATCTGAAATTAAAGGGTCCCATTTTTCGTTTGATTTGCAATTCACACTTTAAATATAAAGTACAAAAGAAGAGCCATTTAGTAAAAGCTTTTCAGGCAACACGTAGTTATAAATGTAAATCAACTTAAGAAACTACTGCAGTGTCCCTGTTATTCCCATGAAAAATACTTCTAAATGAGAATTTGTTTATCTTTTATGATATATCAAACTAAAATGTAGTAAGCAGTAAAATAAATATGAATACAAAAGCAGGACAAAAGTTGAAAGCTCAAGTTGGGTGGGTAAGCAAATAGATCCCCGGGTATTGCATCATATAAACCATGACTATTGAAGGGAAAAATTCCATAGAAAAAAGCATATAGCATTCTCTTTTTTAAAAACATAGAAATATCTGTTGAACTAGTTATTTGTATCCTTAATATCACCTTTAAAATATGCCTACACAAATTAGCTTGAAAGTATGTTACCTTTTGCTCCTTCCTGGATTTGATTATAATGTTAAACAGTACAATCTTATAAAATAAACTTGTCGCCACAAAAAAAGGAAAAGAATACAAGCCTTTTATTTCCATTTCCATTTATTTTGAAATGCTTTACAATAAAAAAAATCTATTATCCATCCTATCCTTGGAAAACATTTGTCATTCATGAGTCAAGTGAAAATAGTAACTTACACATGCACTGTCTTTCGACAAAACATGATAGTTTTATAAGGCAAAAGAGTAAGCGAGTGTCTCTTTTTATCATTTTGTGTATATTCCCTGCTGTCATGTAGAACTATCTACTTGTATCATAATAACGGGCACATTTTGAAGTCAGTATTGCTGCATAAAAGAATTACAGCTGTTTTTAACCACCGTGTTCATTTGAACCCTGTAGCTCTAAAGCTAGCACTGTTACAGCCATAATACTTCATGACTGTATACTCGCTTCAACTGTGAACAGATCCCGATGTTGCGTCAGGTATGCATTGATACCCGTCTTTAGCAATAAATTGCCAAACTATTTCAAGAAATTGCAGATAAGGCCACTGCAGATAATGCCTAAGGATTCCAAAAATACAATTCATTTACAGGTTGAATTAGAGTACAGGAGAGATTGTTTAGAGCACGAGACCTGAAGACAATGCATTTTGGGACTAATAGTAAACATTTCTTGGAAATTCTTTGTACATGAAGGGTCAAACAAATGGGTAAACAATAAATTTAATAACAAAGAATGCACAAAATGAAAATACTATTTAATAACTACATATAATTGCAGTTCAAATTACAACCATTTGAAGACTCTCATTCTTAAAACACACTATACTTTTCTAATTTATAACAAAATGACTAAAACAAAGTATGAGGAAATACATGTGAAATAGCAACCATTTTTTTTTACTCCATGGAACTCCCTACCTCTCATAGAACATAACATATAATCACAGAAAATTAATTATGCCAACACTTCTATAATATGTACATTATATTTGGCTTTTACATTTTCAACATGTTATGGCAAACCACCCAGAAAACAATAAACATGACACTAATGACTTCAGTCTGGATAAAAAATGAAGTAACTGAATCATATTGACCATCCAAATGCCTTCATATGCAAAGGTAATATTCAAACAGTTACCAGAAGTTTCTACTATAACATTTATCATGCATATTGATTTTCCTTCTTTGGAATCCACATCACTGACTCACTACAGCACCATTAATGGACACATGCATTCACACATATAAAAGAAAAAATATACAAACATGAAAAAAAATATATATATACTGGTATAAACAGAAAATTTTAAGTCAAGCAAAGAGCTGCATCACAAAACCAAGTCTTGATGAGAAACTGAATTAACAGCCACAGGAATTAATATGCTATTTTGCGTATTTATTTTAAGTACAAAGAGAGACCAAGAACTGATTGTTGCAACAGCTACAACATGGTAAGTAACCATTGACCTATCCATGCCAAAAAATATATGACAAGTACAATTTGCAGAAAATATTAAAATCATGAACAAAATAGAAATGTTGTACAATCTTGACTCTGAA
>BOPN01002175.1:52500-60000 GCA_017312705.2 Penaeus japonicus
AACAATTTGAAGGGGAAAAATCATGAGACAGAATCTAAATAACTCTACATACACTATATACTCTGTAGGAAACTTTTCAGAAGCAGATGCTGTGAAAGTCAAACTGTATGTCATATTGACATTTCATCAATTATATTTAAGCCTAATCATGATTTTACATATTGGCATTTGAAAAGTACAGATTTTTAGAATGAAAAGGAGAGAAAAAATGTGAAAGAGAGAGGGAGGGATGGAATGTGGGAATTACGGAAGGAGGGAGAGAGAAAGAAAAAGAGAGTGAGAGTGAGAGTGAGAGTGAGAGTGAGAGAGAGAGAGAGAGAGAGAGAGAGAGAGAGAGAGAGAGAGAGAGAGAGAGAGAGAGAGAGAGAGAGAGAGAGAGAGAGAGAGAGAGAGAGAGAGAGAGAGAGAGAGAGAGAGAGAGAGAGAGAAAGAGAGAGAGAGAGAAAGAGAGAGAGAGAAAGAGAGAGAGAAAGAGAGAGAGAAAGAGAGAGAGAAAGAGAGAGAGAGAAAGAGAGAGAGAGAGAGAGAGAGAGAGAGAGAGAGAGAGAGAGAGAGAGTGAGAGAGAGAGAGAGAGAGAGAGAGAGAGAGAGAGAGAGAGAGAGAGAGAGAGAGAGAGAGAGAGAATTTATAATTCTTGAAATATTATTCCATTTGATGGTAAAGTTTGGAATTATGAAGTTATCCAGACTTTCAACAAACTTATTTGACTACACATTATGTATCATTTACACCCACTGAAGCTGCACTACCATTCCCATTATAGTGACTCAATGGATAGCATGCTTGAGACAAAATGTTAGAAAAAAAGATCTTTGTGGTTCTTAACCCATTGAGTATGGGCATTATGACAAACATGACGGCACCGATTATGCCTAAAAGACGGGTGTCACTGCGCATATGACACAACATCAGCATCTGCTCACAGTGGAAACGCACACACAGTCATGAAGTATTATGGCTGTTATGGCGTTAGCTTCAGAGCTACAGGGTTCCAAAGTTAGCCTAAACTTGTATTGTGTGATGGATTTATGGAAAAATATTGGTTGGGCTAGTCTGCACTACCCAGAGGATGGGGAAAACACCTTCTCCGTAACTCTAATTTTTATCCGGTGCCGCCAACATCATAGACCACCCAGGTCCTGACTACCAGTTAGGTCATTAGGCTCCCTGTCCGCATGTCGCAATGGGTTAATAACACTTCATATTATGTCTCACTGACTCTATAAATAAACCTCTATAGTGAAAATGACGTGATTCAAATATAATAGCGCACATACATAGATTTTTCACACGAATAGTTACAATGAATTTGTTATTAAAGTGCTAGCACATATGTACGGACATAATATTCATATTCATCACATTTTACTATGACATAGTTGTATAAAATGATGATAGCTTGGAGATTTATGCGGTAAGGCATGCATTTATATTCAATGAGTGTACATCTTGGTAGTTCCTATAAGGGCATTTACAGAATTGTGGATTTCTATTCATAAGCTATCTAAATCAGGTCAAATGAAGAACCATTATTGGTTTAATCCATAAAATATCCTAGTTTTCGAATCTGAATAAATATCAGATCTAAAAATCCCTAACACAAAAAAAATATGAACATGTGTAAAAAAATGTAACAAATGAAACAAATGATACGATTGCAACAATAAAATATAAATTCAATCTTAACTAATAACAAACTGCTTATTTGGCAGAAGCTCAAAAATAATCAGGATAAAGAATAACTCCGTAATCATTTAAGAGATAGTCTAAAAACACAATCTTAAAAAACATTCCAAATTCAAAAAGAATGAATAGTCTGAGAAGACTAAATCCCATTCCTATGGTAATGAATGAAATGGTGTGTGTGTGTGTGTGTGTGTGTGTGTGTGTGTGTGTGTGTGTGTGTGTGTGTGTGTGTGTGTGTGTGTGTGTGTGTGTGTGTGTGTGTGTGTGTGTTTTTTAAGGTTACTAACGAGTGACAGAGCGGAGGGTCAGTGCAAGCACGAAAGCATGCATCAAGTCATGATACATGGTCCAACTCAACCCTACATGGGATTTGAGTTAGCCCTGGCTATGGCTGTGTAAACAGGAAGAATATGACAGATGACCCAACCCCCATCCCTATCACAGGGACAGTAACATCTGGCAGAATGAATGGTCCACATGCCACCACTGAGCTAGCCAGATGCGAGAGAGAGAGAGAGAGAGAGAGAGATCCATTATTTCTCTCCTTTTCTCCTCTTCCACGGCCTCTCTCCATATCCTTATTTAAAAAACACAAAGGAAGCCCTAGCTGTAGGTCCACTCTTCCAAGCGAGGTGTTTGATAAATTACTGATTGGTCTAAAGAAAGTTTCAGTTAATCAATGGCCATTTACATTGCAAGATAAAAACCTACCTGTAAAATTAAAAAAAGGACTGATGTATTTGTAAGAAAATACCTACATCATTATGTCACAATAAGTATGTGTACTGCAAGTACAATTACATGTACATAAAATTGAGGCATAAAGATTAATGTCATAGGACATTAATAGACACTCAGATAATCACATTAACATATGTCTAATGTTTATATCCTTATTAAAATCACAAATAAATCTAAACATACAATGTGTTACTCCGTTCTTGTGTACAAAACATTATGCATTTTAGAGATATAAAATAACCATTTCTGTCTGATTCAGGAGCATAAACCTTCTATGGCATCCCTACTTTTCACTTGCAAATGACATTTATATCACGTCTACATGTGGCACGGAAACATTCACTGTGGGAGGCTGTGGCTTAATGTGGTTTGCCTTCATATATGAGAGGACCTGGGTCGGAACTTCTGCCAGCACCTCCCTAGCCAGCAACAACCTAGAAATGTGTGGATCCATGTTCCCTTTGAGGAAGTCCCTAAAGGGCACAAACTGAACAATGTCACGGGCAGCGTACCGACCATTGCTGGACAAACGGACAACATCTCCATCCAGCTCCTCCATGGCATCAAAATCAGCACCACCCACACCCACAATGATGATGGAGAGGGGAAGTGTGGAAGCATTCACAATTGCCTGAGAATTAAAATAGAACACATAAATATATACATACTTACAAACATATATATATCATACACATATACATACACATACATACATACATACATACACACAAACATACTCACATCACAATCACACATCACACACGCATGCACATATATTGTTACATTATATAAAACCTAAGTCAGAGTAACACTATTTGGCAAAATTATATCTAGACCTCTCTATACATTTAGACCACTCAGTGGTGAAAGTATACAAACATTCAAAATTTTAATTTTTCAAAGAATTAATCCCGTCTGCTCCTCTCCACTCACCTCCTTTGTCTGGGGCATGTCAGTGATGATGCCATCAGTCAATATCAAGAGAACAAAATATTTATCTCCTCCCTTGTTGGCTGATGCAAACCTTGCAACATGGTTGATGATAGGGGCAAAATTTGTGGGTCCATACAGCTGAACACGATTCAGGCAAGCATAGTAGGCCTCAATAACTCCTATGAAGATAGAAATAAATGAGTGAGTGAGTAACTGAGAGAAAGAAAGACACAGAGAGAGAGAGAGAGAGAGAGAGAGAGAGAGAGAGAGAGAGAGAGAGAGAGAGAGAGAGAGAGAGAGAGAGAGAGAGAGAGAGAGAGAGAGAGAGAGAGAGAGAGAGAGAGAGAGAGAGAGAGAGAGAGAGAGAGAGAGAGAGAGAGAGAGAAGAGAGAGAGAGAGAAGGCGGAGGAAGAGGAGGAGGAGGAGAAGAAAAGATGGAAGAAAAGAGAGAGAGAGAGAGAGAGAGAGAGAGAGAGAGAGAGAGAGAGAGAGAGAGAGAGAGAGAGAGAGAGAAAGACAGAGAGAATCAATTCTCAAAGGATGAAAGAGGCAAGCAGTGCAGAGAAATTATCATTTCAGTCAAAATAAACAGTATATTGCAATCATTGTTGGAACTCCTCTCTGTCTGCCAGTGTGGAACTTAAGATAACCTAAAACAAAACTGAAAGAAAATAATGCAACAAGAGAAAATCTGATACACAATTACAAACTGCAAATATGTATAAATAGTTCCACACAAAATTACACTGAGAGGTTTACCCATTTAACAAAAATCTTGCATCTTGCCTACCTTGAACTTTGAAGCAGAAAGGATTTGATGTGTCCCCATTCACGAAGAACTCATGTGACACCTGGTCAAACGTTGGGGGCATCCGTGCCCCAAAGCCCAAGACAGGGAAGAATTTATCCGTGTCATAGTCCTCGATGATTTCACCAACTGACTGTATGGCCCTGACATATTGATTGGGGGCTGAGGAATTGATGAAGTGAAGGGACTGTGGTGACTGTGGGTTGCCATTCGACGCTGTTGGAGGAAGTGGAGAAACTCAATACCAGAGCTTTGGTATGTTACAGGAAGAAGGGGGTGGGGAGGAAAGAGCAAGGGGGAGAGGTTAAAAGAGTAGAGGGACAGAGTGAGACATGAGAGAGAGAGAGAGGGAGATGGTGAGAGAGACAGAGAGACAGAGAGAGAGAGAGAGAGAGAGAGAGAGAGAGAGAGAGAAATAGAGAGAAAGAGAAACAGATAATTAATTCTCAAAGGATGAAAGGGGCAGAAATCTAGCCAGTACAGACGTTCCCTCCATCTCACAACTTTCATAAAATTCCAAATGGTGTTGAAACACTGCCTTCTGCCATAGTGGCATGCCTAGTTGATTTTAGGGACTGTGAACAACAAAGAAGTAACATCACATAAAACTAAGCTGGGGTTGGGAAGAGGGTGGGTATTCTTGGTTCCCTTGATTGACAGAAGTTATGTCTTTATCCCATTCATGCAGGGGCTTATATTTGTGTAATCCCGCTCCCACTGGCTAAACAGCAATGAAGTAGAAGAATGAAGTATTCATCTCCACCCTTATTGGCTCTTGTAAACCTTGCAACATGGTTGCTGATAAGGGCAAAATGTATGGGTCTATACAGCTGAGCATGTTTCATGCACCCACAGTACGCGCAGTGACTAAGCGCAAGATTTCTCTTGCACGCTGCTGCAGTGTACCTCTAAGTGATAATCTGAGGTTTTTGTATTTGTTAATATTATTTTCACGAGTGAATAAAAAAGGAACTCCTATGATTATATGCACATGTAACAATGTAAATCATATGTTTTGATAGAGATCATGATGTTCTAGGACTGCACCCAGAGGAAGTGAAATATGTTGAAATGATAGGAGTGCAACTGGCATGAATGAGTCAACTAATATTTCATTATCTTTTCTTATTGTTACTAGTAACATTCAATTACTCAAGTTTCTATTAAATAAATCCTAAAATAGATGGGTTCTGAATTCTAAAAATCACTGTAGTTTCACCTCTCTAAATAATCTCAGAATAATAGTTCATACTTTGTGAAAAAATCTTTTTTTATAACACACACTCTCTAGTCTTCAAACTGACAATAAAATCATTAATTAATCATTTACAACATTGGAGATACGGCTACTTCAAGTTTCAAAACTTATATGAACTCCATTTTTTGGTGACTTTTCCATTATTCCATTATTTCAATACTGAAAACCTCATAAAAGCATGTCTTTCCTCTGTTTCAATAATAATCACCTTCACATATTTCTATCTAAGAAAAAACAAGAGACAATATCCTCTTTCAAAACCTTTTGTGACCATACCTGTAAAGTCAATGCCAATGAAAGCATTCATCTCCATACCGCCCTTGAGGTAGTCAATAAAAGAATACACTTGTCGAATGAATGACCGGTTGACATGCACTGTTCCAGCCCCTTTGTAACTGCTCCCCTTCTGTCTCTGTGAATTGTAGAAAAATAACCTGTGTTTTTTACTTTTTTTTTAAATAAAACTTTCTATCTAATATCCTTTCCTTAGCATATACTTAGGAAGTTATTTTGATTGAAATATCTTCAAAGATATCACTATGATGATATAATCAAACCTAAATTAACATCATCTACATGCAAGGCAGTTATTTCCTTAGGCATTCCCCTAATGTAATAAAAAGTAACATTACAAACACAAAACTATACAAGAATAACAAGTAAGTAATCTCACTCACTCTAAACTTATAAATCGTCAATATTCATAATGGCAAAAAATAGATAAAAACAAAGCTAATTCTATCTTGAAAAAAAATAAATATTTGACAAATTACTGTAATATATGACCTAAGCTAAAACTGCTAAGAGTACTCCCTGAAATTATTATTATCATTTTTTTCCCACAGCACAAAAAATTCCTTAAACAAAAATAATCTCAAGGACTATACGTATAAACAAGGGATGCAAATTTCAATGACATATGTAACCAAACAAAATGGCTATTGCATAATCATAGAAATATCCTATGTAAATCTGCACATAAATTTTGTTTGGAGATCACTGCCTTGATGTAAAAATGTTAGTCACCCACATCTTAAAGAAATAATTTGTCATATCAATATCAGCCAGGAATGTCTTACCCTTCTGTCTTCATTTTGCAGGGTGTAGACATTAGTTTCCACTGGTCCCTCCCTGAGCTTGCGAACTGAAGTGTAGAATACCCCAATAACTTTGTGGCTGCCTGACGACTTGAAATTCTTGCAGATGACTTGGATGTTACGGTCATAGTCTCCACTGCAAAGGGTGCTCAGTGGGAGAGTGAATTCCTTCCAGGTCGGATTTTTAGTGCTCCTGACTGTCTCTGAGCGGTGAACCAAGGTGTATGAACCATCCTCGTTAGCCTTGTAGAACTCCAGGAAAGGGTCGAGGGCACAAAACCAGCTGCGGTTCTCCAGATTTTTACCCATCAACTGCAGGTTTATCTCTTCCTTAGAGGAACTCACCTCCTCTGTCACGATGATGATGGTGCCGTTGTCACTGCTACTGTACTCTTCATTTCTGAGGGGTTTTTCCACCTTCTGTGAGGATACCAAGAAGCCCAAGGTACATTCAAACTCCCCTAGGAAGTCATGGTCCTCAAGGCTGGAAGAACCAGAGTCAATGTCAAAGAGGCGGAACTTGAGGTTCTGCTGCTCTTCGAAGTGGTATGTGAGAAGGATCTTGGTTGCAAAGTCTGGGTTGAGCGTGTTGTCTATGCATTCTGTCCGTTTCAGCTCGGACCATCCCTTTGACCCAAATGGCTGGTGGTAGACGATGCAAATTGGATCTGACTTGGAGAAGACATCTGTATCTCGTAGATTCCTGTGCCAAGAAATAGGTATATTTTGAAACGGAGCTAATTTTCTCATGGATATCTATGTGATTTTTTCTTCATTTCTGTACTAGTTTGGCAATGAACAATTTAAAAAATATATCTATGTCAGGAAGTCTTGCTTATAAAAAGATAACAAAAAAATAATGATCACAGAATTAACTTTGTTTTACCTTTACATACATTCATTACTTCAGCAAACTAGTGCAAAAAAAAAGAACAGTTGCAATTCTAATGCATATAACATAAGCAGAGAATTTTCT
>BOPN01002175.1:94767-99767 GCA_017312705.2 Penaeus japonicus
GACTTATTATATTGGTATAACACATTCTCTCAGCTAATAAATGCTATGTTACATTATGTTACAGTGGTGCCGACTGTATCATTAAAAAAATGTTGCTCACTTCTTTATGCAATAACATTTCATTTTTCATTTTTTTCTTGTCATATCCTCAAGATAAGATATTGACACTTGTATCCTTAACACTGTTACCTTTTTTAACTTTTTGGTTATGGCATCGGGTCTATGTAATGCCATCGACATATGGCAATCTCTAGGTTATTGTGCGACCATGATACCTACTATGATTAATGGCATTGGCACCCATTACAATAGTAATTGACATCGGCACCTAATGTATCAAAAGGCATTGACGCCCACTGTATGAAATGACACTCGTATTGGCATTGTGTGGCACTAGCACCAACTGCAGCTGTGATTATGATGACAAATGGCATTGGTATCCACTGAACGTGATGCTGGCAACAACCAGCCTTGATCACGTGGCGATTTAGTCCCCGCGAGAACAACAATGCTGCTGCAATCATTCTTGCTGTGCGTGCGTTCCGATTCATGAGACGTCAATGTGTGCTTCCTCGTGTGGTTTTCTCCTTTTTACTCCTGGCACCGGGCCACGCTTTCATAAGGTGGCACTTTTACTCCAGAACACCGAAGCAATCGTGGCCCTCCTTCATCGCTGGTGGCTCCTCACTCGACCGCCGACTTCGTCAATATTGCTTATTGCAGGTTACAGTTCCCAGTAGTCCCAAGGCGTTTGGGTACTGGTGTTATTGCAACTTTTTCAACCAGAGAGGACAACGCTCGCCGCAGCTGTGCGGTTCCTCACTGACGGCGAACGGCCGAAGGAAGGAAGGAGATCCTGTGGTCTTATTGCTACACATTGAAGTGTCCTCGCGAGTCGATGTGTTCCTGAGATTCCCCGCACTCCACCTTCTGCTGCCGGAGGAACTGGTGTCGCCGCGCCGTTTCGCTGCGGCTGTTCTGTAGGCGCCGCGCTTCCGTCGCGCTTCTGCTGGAGGTGCCGCTGCGCACCGAGCCGTGCTTGCCGGAGCTGCTGTGGTGGCGCACGTGGGTGCGGCGGGCCGCGGCGGTGGCCGTGTCGATGGTCTCACTGCGACGCACGCGGCGCGACGCACGCGGCCGCCGCGGCTCCCGGAAGGAGCCTCCGCCGCTGGTGGCGCGGCTGGACATGGCGGTGGCGTCGCGGGAGCCCCAGGTCTCTCTGGAGATGCCCAGCAGGTTGAGCGCCAGGTGGTCGGAGGTGGACGTCTGCTTGTCCACCTTGAGGCACGACAGCCCCGACGGCCCGGCCGCCTCCAGGTCGGGGTCCAGCAGCGGGCTTCCTGGCGACATGTCGTCGTAGTCGGTGCGCGCGTTGCTGGGCGAGCGGCTCTGGTCGCGCACGGCCAGCGTCACGGAGCACTGCGGCAGGTGGAGGTCCAGCGCCAGGGACGCCTCGCTGCCGGTGCGGTGCACGCCCGTGGCCGACGCGCCCAGCTCCAGGTCCTCGTCGCCGCGCTCGCCGATGAAGGCGGGGTAGGCAGCCGTGTAGACCTCGCGCACGGCGGGGTTGTCCACCGACATGGTCTGCCGCGGCAGGCCGTTGTTGGGCGCCAGGCGGCGGCGGGGGCTGGTGGGGGGCTGTGCGGGGCGCGCCGCCACCCGCAGCACTCGCGGCGCCTCCGCCACGCGCCGCGACTCCTGCTGGAAGGGGCGCACGAGCGACGGCGCCGACGGGCACTTGACCAGCTGCGGCCGCGAGCCGCGCGAGTCGTAGTACTCTGCGGCGGAGTCCATGCTGGTCTGCAGGTTCTTGGAGAACTGGATGAAGGCGAAGGTCATGGCGCGGCGCGACAGCTCGCGGCCGTTCTGCCGCATCAGCTCCGAGCCGTACAGCCCCAGCGTCTCCCACTTGGTCTGGCACGCCGAGTTCCGCACGCCCGACTCCTCCTGGCGGCTGCTGCGCTCCGGGAACGTCTTGCGAAACCGCGCCGGCACAATCTTGGCGGCGCTGTCACGGGCCTCGAAGGTCATCACGCACGCAGCCACAATCACGAAGCCTGGAAAGGGAAAGGAAGTCAGGAGCCGCTCGCTCTGCGTGGCCTCTCGCGCTATCTCTCGCTCTCTCTCTCTCTCGCTCTCTCGTTCTCTCTTTTACAGTATCTTTTTCTCATTCCCCTTATCTCTTCCCTTGTAAAGCACATACATCATACCTTACAAATACATAAATAAATAAATTGATAAACACACACACAAATGAATTCACGATATTCATGACAAAAAGGAGAAAAAAAATCACACATACCCATCTTTTTCGATATAATTCCAGAATTAGAACAATGTATTAAATAAATAATATATCTGATCGATATACAAAAAGAGACGAATAAAACTGCATATACTTATTATTATTATTATTATTATTATTTCTTTGTGATTTTTAATGAAAGGAAAAGAATGATGGTTGAATTTATTATATGGAGTATCTGGATAACCTTTTGAATTCACTTGATCGAATAGCATGAATACAGAAAAATGGATTTGTCTTCGTTTTTATATTTCCATTTTTTTTATTCGTGAATAAAAAAATGAGAGTGTGGATTATTCATTCGATTTCAAGTTAATCTCTTAATCCATATTTTGAAATAGGATAAAAGGGGTAAAAAAAAAAATATATATATGAAGAAAAAAGTCAAAAAGAATTTCAAATATATACAGTGCAAGTTAAACGAAGAAGCATTAAACAAACAAACGAATAGATAGACATGGAGAATAAAGATATAAAACAACAACAAAAACAACAAAAACATTCAGAACCCCCCCCCCCAAAAAAAAAAAAAAAAAAAAAAAATACATATACAAAATGGCGTCGCAATGTCGAAAGCCCCTCGAATATAAAGGAATTTTTAAGACCGGTTGAAAGCGCGAGCATTTGCAAGCGTAAAAAAAGACGCTACGTTTCCGCTACATATTCGCTAATTGTTGACGAGGCTATGTTTTCATTCCTTCTCATTTCATTTCATCGTGTTCTTTTACTATTCTACTATTTGCAATTCCTCCCCCCCCCCCCTATTTATCACTTTTCTGTCACTTCCTGTTTTGCTCATCATGTGTTTTATTTTATTTAATTTTTGATGTTCATCCTGACCTGAAGATGGGATCCAGATGGATCTTGAAACTGTCGTCTCATTTTCAATAAATCTATTTTGTGTATAGTGGGTTTATCTGCCATATATATATATATATATATATATATATATATATATATATATATATATATATATATATATATGTCAGTAATTAAACGACTCTCACAAAAGCGGAACAGTTGTAAACACACACAAAAAAACAACAACAACATTAAACCAACCCACACCTGACTAAACAAAAACAAACAAACAAACAAAAAAAACAATCGGACAAATACATAATTCAGTGACCAAGGACAAACACAAAACGTATCTATGGCATTATATCATTAGAAACTTTTATCATTCTGGCGAGTTATGGTACAAAAAAAAAAAAATTAAATTGTTTCTGATGATAACAAACCCTTATCAAAATGGGATTATTACGCTTACACGTATTACGATACCTATTACAAAGTGAGGAAATATATGACAAGTTTCAAAATGGATGATGCAATGATCCAGAAGGGCACTGAAGCAGAATTTCCCGACATTGCATATATATATATATATATATATATATATATATATATAAAACTTCTTGCATACTTCCTGTCTCTGAGTCCCGTTGACAAATATCAAAAGGCAACTTAACAGCGTTAATGGTTGCTGTGACGCACGAGCAGCATGTCGACAGCGAACCACAGTACGAGAGAATATGGAATAGCTCCTGGATGCTGTTAAAGATGCTGTTATGGAGCGGCTGTTATGGATGCTGTTATGGATGCTATTATGGATGCTGTTATGGATGCTGTTATAGAGCGGCTGTCTATGAATGCTGTCATGAATGCTGTTATAGAGCGGCTGTCTATGGATGCTGTTATGGATGCTAATATGGATGCTGTTAAAGATGCTGTTATGGAGCAACTACCAGAACACATACTCGTACTGGCGGGAGTGCACCGACCGAGAAGACAAATGGGACTCAAAGGACGAGGTAAATAGCCTATTCTTTAGGAATATAAATACACTATCGGATGGTATGGTATATAAATACTTTATGAATATGAATACACTATCGGATAATGCATATTTTAAAAGTGTATCTTGACTGAATCGTTTTATCTCACAGGCGTTTTATCTCACACGCAACGTAACTGTCACGCGATCTATGTTCGGCTTGCAATTTGCATGATCTCGTGATGTGTGTCATATGTATGGCAACTTCGATACAAAAATATAAAAAAAGTAAAAAAAAAGAAAGAAAAAAAAGAAAAAGAAAAGAAAACATATCATCGTATGTATTCGACTGAAAAATGTAGAAAAAAAAATGAAAAAAAAAAAATGAAAAAAAAAATACATATTGCAATCCTAAATTTCAAATGGTAATGTATTTTCACATGATCGAGCTTAATGAATGATTTTATATGAATTAATGCTTTATGAATCAAGTTTTGTTGACTGTCGAATAAAAATGTCGCACCTTTTTATTCCATCGTTTAATCATACAAGTAGTTTACTTAATCCCTTGACAGTTTGTTTAATCCTGCTCATTGTTCAAATTATAGGTAGACATTAATTCCACCCATTATGATAAAATGATAATTGACACTTAATAGGAACGAGTGGCATGTTCTTGCATAATTAATTCCATTAATGGGGAGATAAATGGGTGTTTATCTTACTATGTCTTTCTACTGTTATTGTGACATTTTTGGTTGTTGTGTCTTTGTTATTTTGTTGTTGTTCTATTATTGTGTATTTTTTTCTATTACTGTGTATTATTCATTGTGTTGTTTATATGTTATTTCATATTTATTGTGTTCGTTGTATATAGTTCTATATTTATTATCATACTTTTTTTTGTTTGTTTTT
>BOPN01002175.1:104767-107267 GCA_017312705.2 Penaeus japonicus
GACCACGATACGTTTATACAAAGACTAGGTTTTTGAACGCAGTGTGTGGAACGCATTAGAGTGTGAGAGATAAACACACAAGGCCTCTCGCGGACGACTCTCTCACAGGAGGGCGAAAGGGGGACTGACGTAGAGAGTTATCGCCTCCTTTCACGTTTGGGTTTAGTTTGGAAAGAAACGCATATACAGACACACGCGCGGGCACATACACACGCGCATACACACATACACACACACACACACGTATGCTAACACACACACACACACACACGTATGCTAACACACACACACACACACGTATGCTAACACACACACACACACACACACACACACACACACACACACACACACTCACACTCACACACACACACTATATATGAATCTCTATATCCAAATGGTTAATATATAAGACTGACTACAGAAGCACAGGAGAAGACTTAGTAAGCAGTAGTATAGACTAGAGAGGGGCGGAAGGGAAGCAGCTTCAACCAAGAGACTGGTCATGTGAGGTTAGAGGGGGGAGGGATGTCTGCTAGGGAGTGGGGGGGCAAATCAGGCCGGCAACAGTTAGGTAGTAAATCCAAAAGTGGGCTGGGTGTAAACCTTGATATTAACCTTGGATGGTCTGTAGATGTCTGGGGGTGGGGGTGGTTGACTGTTAGCATACACCTGAAAAATGTCACGCGTTGAGATTTACCTCGCTTTCACTTGGAAGTGAGTGAGTTTGTCCCTTCTTTTAAATCTAATTTTGTTTTAATCTAGTCTCAGAAATCTTGACTAAAAATAATAATTATCCAAAACATATGCTACAACTATCTCGTTTCTCTTTTCTTCTTCATTTTTTCTTGTATCATTAGTAATGTACCATTCCTTAAAAAAAAAAAAAAAAAAACAAGATCTAGACCTTCACTCAGAATGGGTGAGTGAAGGGACACACTCCTGCAGCCATTCCTTGTGAAGGTCCACCAACCAATAAATTAATTCTATAAAACAAACAAATAAACAGAAGTGTCAGCACCCTAGCATGGGGACCAATAATATTTCCAAAATGCCATTTCCACTTTCCACTACTCCTTTACAAATCTAGTCTCAGCACTACTGATACTACCATGCCTGGACATTATTATTTTTTCTTTCTTTCTTGAAAATATATGAAAATATGTATACATGTACATACATAAATGAGAAAGAATACAAAGGAAATCCATCCAAATAAACAAAAAATAATCAATGATAATAACTAACAGTAATAATAATGACTAAGATTCTCAGAGAAAATCTTATTTCTTTAATATTTTCTGCATGGCTTTCCTAGGAAATTACCAACCCTTCCATCTACATCTTTCTAATAAATCCTCATGTAGATGTGAACAGAGAAATCACTCACTCACACACACACACAAAAAATAGCCCCTTGAAGTCTACATCCTGTCAAAAAAGAAAAGGTTGGTGGTAGGTTTTTATCTGGCATACAAGACAGACAGCTGTGACTGTTCCAAAAGTCTGAGGGTACAGTGGGTTGGACAGTGGTGCAATCACTGAGAACAGAACTACAGTGTGGGTGAGAGAGATATGGCTGCAGAGGTTCACACACTGATTGACTGGACACCCAGATTTAAAGGGGGTTACAGGACCTGTTTTTTAAGTTCTCAATCTGAAATCACATACTCAGACAGACATACATACACACCCACACACAAAACTTTTAAAGTACATGAATGTACAAGACAGTACAGACAGACACACACATACGCACACACTAAAATACTGCACTGTACCTAAGGCAAAGTTCGTTCAAATTTTCTTAACGCCACAAAATGCAGACATAAATATATTGGTCAATAAGGAAAAACTAAATCTAAGGAAACAAAACTAAAATTAATATTCACAAAAATCAAAATAAATCAGAAAAAAAATAAAAATAAAATGAATAAAAATTCTGTTCTGAATGTATGAAACTACCCTCATCAACCACTAGAAATTCCAAACACAAACACACCAAGACTGGAAGACAGGACCTGAACCATTCCTCAGGATACTCAACTCTCCATCTCAAAAATTATATGCTAGCTGGTGCAATAGCTTAGTCAAACAGCTGAAAAACATTTGAAGTGATTTGCGTGTTCTTCATGCACATGACTCGTGATGTAGTGAATGAGTGAATACCTTAAATTATATCTATGGTAATAAGGCACTTGCAACCATCCTTTACGTCACAATTGTTATGAATATTGCCCCTTTTCTTTCCCCTAAAATGGGCACCAAATATCATACCAGGAAAGACGGCCTTCAACTAGCCAACACCTTAATCTAAGGCATGTATCACTAATTACAGAAGATGACCACAAGGATGTAAACCAAAATAATAAAACTACAACATTAACTCTCCTCGTCACTTCCTTGAATTTGATCTTACATTTTGATCCACTTGCTATCAAAATTCCCATAAATAAAAAAACAGACCCCTTTAATTTACCATAAGACATTGTAATGAAGAGAA
>BOPN01002175.1:112267-114767 GCA_017312705.2 Penaeus japonicus
AGAACCAGAGCCGGAATTAGAGCCAGAGAACCAGAGACAGAGCCAGAGGTAGAAGACCCTGGTGGAGAAGGAGACGGAAAAGCAGAGAGCCAGAGGGAGGCTGACGACCCGGCCACAAGAACACTTAATCAATTAGTCTTGGGCGAGAGGGCTCTCCTCAGCTCACAGTCTCCCGAAGTTCGCAGGTAAGTCTCAAGGAGAAAGTCTTCCTAGATTCAAATCTGAGATCAGGTGAAAAATTATATGAGTTCTGATTTCGTGTTTTTTTTTTTTTTTTTTTTTTTTTTTTTTGGGTAGTAAGGTTGGCGAGGTTGGATGTAAGGGAGATGGTGAGAGGTGAGAGGGAGGAGGAGGAGAAAGAGGAGGAGGAGGAGGAGAACAAGAAGGAAGTAAAAGAAGAAGAAGGATGTAAATGTAGAAGGAAGTAAAAGAAGGAGAAGGAAGTAAAGAAGGAGAAGGAACTAAAAGAAGGAGAGTAAGGTGGAAGATAATAGGATGTGAAATAGGAGGAGGTGGACGAGGAGGAAGAGGAGGAGAAAGAGGAGGAAAAGAAGAAGGATAGCAAAAAAAAAAAAAAAAAAAAAAAAAAAAAAAAAAAACAAAAAAAAAAAAAAAAAAAAAAAAAAAAGGATAGCAAAGAGAGAAAAAAAATAACAAAGAAGAAGAAAAAGAAGAAAACGAAGGAAAAACAGAAGAATAAAATAATGCAAAGAAAAAATAAATAAATAAATAAAGAAACAAATCCTGCAACAGTGTAATCAATCAATAAATCACCCCATGTCATCATCGCCTTTCATACTAATTAAACTTCCCGACGGAACCTTCCTCCTGCCTCCCAGACCGCAAACGCCTTCGGGATGAGATGGACCGCAGATAAGCCTTTGACATGACAGGCTGTGCGGTCCCGTTGCAGGTTGAAGAGACCGAGACCGTTTCGAGGGAGAAGTGAAGGGTTGCAATTGGTCTCGATTCAGGTCTTGGGTTTCGTTGTTTCGCTTGTGTTTTTTTTCTTTCTTTGTTTGTCTGTTTGTCTGTCTGGTGTCTTCCTGTTTGTCTGTATGTGTTTTTTTTGTTTGTTTTTGGTTTGTTTGTTTCTCTCATTCACTCTCTTGCTTTATCTGTCTGTCTGTCTTTCTCTCTCTCTTTTTCTCTGTCTGTCTGTGTCTTTATGTTCTTATCTGCTCCCTCCCCCACCACTTTGTCTTCTCCGTCTGTCTGTCGGTCCGGCGGTCTCTCTCTCTCTCTCTCTCTCTCTCTCTCTCTCTCTCTCTCTCTCTCTCTCTCTCTCTCTCTCTCTCTCTCTCTGTCCTTCCGCCTCCCAGTCCCCCTAATCACAAGCTTACGTGAGGCCCTCATAGACATCCCAAGGAAAATAGACACCTGCTTATCCCACTCTCCCCATCCCTTACTTCCCCTATCTCCCTCTCTCTCTCTCTCTCTCTCTCTCTCTCTCTCTTTCTTTCTCTCTCTCTCTTTCTCTCTCTGTCCTTCCTCTCTGAATGACTGTCTGTCTTTCTCCCTCTCCCTCTCTGCCTCTCTTTCTCCAGCTTCCTTTGACCCCCTTTATCTCTCTCTTTCTCTCTCTCTCTCTCTTTCTGTCTGTACCTGCGCTTCCCATCCCCCCCCCCCACCCCCACCCCCACCCCCCCCCCCCCCCCCCCCACCCCCACCCCCCCCCCCCCCCCCCCCCACTCCCACCCCTCCCCCCAACCCCCAAACCCTCCCCCAGAACCAAGCACCCAGTCCTACCTCCGAACCCCATGACGATCGGGCCGACGTAGGACAGCTTGTTGAGGCCGAAGCTGCTCTCCTTCGGCAGGATCCCTCCCACGTGAGGTCGTCCGCCGCTCACGTTGCCGAAGTCCGTGCCGTTGGTGGTGATGATGGTGGCGGAGGTGTTGACGGAGGCGTTGGCGGACGAGGCGGTCCTGTTGTTGATGGTCCCGAAGGCGGGCGGCAGGACGCGGAGGGGCGTTTTGGTGGAGACGCGGGAGTTCTTGTTGACGTGGGGGTGAGGCGGGAGGTCGTAGGAGGTGAAGGAGGTGCCGTTGGTCTCCTGCAGGGGGTCCTTCTCGCCCTCGCCCGGCTGCTTCCTCAGCTGTTCCTCTTCGGCGTAGTAACCTGCGGGGAGAGGGAAGGAAGGGGGAGTTATTGCGTGTGATTGAGAGGAAGTGGGTTTGTGGGGCGTTTCAAGTGGTTCCATTGTGTTTGTGGGGCGTTTCAAGTGGTTCCACTGTGTTTGTGGGGCGTTTTAAGTGGTTCCACTGTGTTTGTGGGGCGTTTGAAGTGGTTCCACTGTGTTTGTGGGGCGTTTCAAGTGGTTCCACTGTGTTTGTGGGGCGTTTCAAGTGGTTCCACTGTGTTTGTGGGGCGTTTCAAGTTCTTCCATTATGGTCGGGGGTTTCCTTCCTCTACACTAGGAATGGTGTGTTCATGCACGCTAAGTAATCCTAGTGAGAGATTTACATTCTCTCTACAAAGAGGGTTGTGTTATTACGTA
>BOPN01002175.1:127267-132267 GCA_017312705.2 Penaeus japonicus
ATTCAAGCATGTTGGAAAAGCAAAGTGGAGAGCCTCCGGTTTTCTATACGACATGCGATACTTGGGAGGCTTGAGGGGGAACTGCACCAAACAGCGAAGCCAGCTGTCGTTTAGGGGATGGAAGCTACGTCGTTGAACAAGATAGGATTGGATAGGATAGGATAGGATTGATGTGTGGGGAGATGAGGATGCCTCGACGGATGTTCGTGATGGCCTTGATGAACAGGATGAGGAAGGAAAGTATCAAGGGAAACGTGAAAGGATGAGAGCGGAAGAAGCGAGGCTGAAATCGTAAGGATACGGGAACAGGAGAGAAGACGACTAAGCAAGACGACCAAGCAGGACGACCAAGCTGGACGATCAAGCAGGACGACGAAGCTGGACGACCAAGCAGGACGACAATGGAAGTGTGAGCTTTTTTTCTATTCGCGATAGAAAAAAAGTTAGACAAAGCTTATCCAAAACATCGACGCCATGTGACACAGGAAGAAGCTGAAGAAAAAGAAGACAAAGGAAACTCTCGGAAAGGTCTTATACGATGATCATCTCGAAAGAAAAACAAAAACACAATCCTGGTTTAATCACACTTTCAAATTTTATCATAAGAGTAAGGATAGGGATAGGGATTGTCTCCCGTTACGGTTTTCCTGCAATCTGCAACATAAGCCAGGACTAACTCGATCCAAGGTAAGTGGCCCGCAGTCTTGGATATTCGCCATAGTGCTTGTTCTGCCTCTTCGCTCATCAATGATCTCTACCTTTTTATTTTCCAGTCTGTCTGTCTATTTCCTGTCTATCTGTTTCTCTATTTGTATGTCTTTTTTGCTTTTCTATCTATTTGGAAAGAAGTGGATGACTCTACCTCTCGCATATCGCCATTCGTACCCACACCACCCTCCCTCCCCTCTATATCCCTTTCCCCCCCCCCCCCATATCCACCTACCTTCTCCCCATACATCTACCTCCCGATATCCATATCCCCCCTACCCTCCACCCACCCACCCACCCACCCCCACCCACCCCCAGTCCCCATATTCACCTGATCCTAAACCCCGGTAAAAAAAAAAGGTTCTCCTTGAGAAATTTAATACGAATTTTTCCCCCACAAAGGATAACCTGAGGTGGAATGCAAAGCACTGGAAATTCTTACTAGGGGGAAAATACGTCCAGAGTTTAGGGGAAAAATCTCTTGCTAGGGGAAAATATTCAGGATATAGGCTGGAAGTTCGTGTTCTAATATTTGATGACCACCAAAGTTCAACATCTGTATTGAATCTATATCTACATCAAAATCTATTTCAGTCATGTTGAACCGAGTGAGAAATACACCTTAGATTTATAGAAGAAATATACCTGAGATTTTATACGGTGTATTTGCTGTAGATTAAAAACTGAAACTATGGTAGGTCTGTTTATATGGTGTCTTCTTTACTGTTATATCATGTGAATTAATATTGAATATATGTTAGGAAAGATTTAGCTTTTCTGAACTAGAGATGAAAAAGATATTTTCGTCTTTGATGTATCTCCTCGGTCGTTTTAAATTGTGATGGGAGAGAGAGAGAGAGAGAGAGAGAGAGAGAGAGAGAGAGAGAGAGAGAGAGAGAGAGAGAGAGAGAGAGAGAGAGAGAGAGAGAGAGAGAGAGGAGAGAGAGAGAGAGAGAGAGAGATAGAGAGAGAGAGAGAGAGAGAGAAAGAGAGAGAGAGAGAGAGAGAGAGAGAGAGAGAGAAAGAAGAAAAAGAGAGAGAGAGAGAGAGAGAGAGAGAGAGAGAGAGAGAGAGAGAGAGAGAGAGAGAGAGAGAGAGAGAGAGAGAGAGAGAGAGAGAGAGAGAGAAAGGAAGAGAGAGAGAGAGAGAGAGAGAGAGAGAGAGAGAGAGAGAGAGAGAGAGAGAGAGAGAGAGAGAGAGAGAGAGAGAGAGAGAGAGAGAGAGAGAGAGAGAGAGAGAGAGAGAGAGAGAGAGAGAGAGAGAGAGAGAGAGAGAGAGAGAGAGAGAGAGAGAGAGAGAGAGAGGGGGGGGGAGAGAGAGAGAGAGGGGGAGGGGGAGAGAGAGAAAGAGAAAGAGGGAGAGAGAGAGAGAGAGAGAGAGAGAGAGAGAGAGAGAGAGAGAGAGAGAGAGAGAGAGAGAGAGAGAGAGAGCGAGACAGACAGAGACAGAGACAGAGACAGAAACAGAAAGAGACAGAGATAGAGACAGAGACAGAGACAGAGACAGAGACAGAGACAGAGACAGAAACAGAAAGAGACAGAGACAGAGACAGAGACAGAGACAGAGACAGATAGAGACAGAGAGAAAGAGAGAGAGAGAGAAAAAAAAAGAGAGAGAGACAAAGACAAAAACAAAAAAAAAAAAAAAAAAAAAAAAAAAAAAAAAAACTCTTTTTCTCCACACCGTTTCACGTCAGTTGCACATCAAAAATGATATGTTTTTAACCTCTTCTTTCTAACCTGTAGCCTTTTAGGAGCAATGCCTGTATCTCATTACCTTTTCAAAAAGGCTAGTTGACGTAAGGAGCTTCCATGCCTCGGAAAAAAGTTACACAACTGGTGTTTTATTAAGAGCAGGTATAGTGATGATAATTAGAGTGATTGTGATGCTTATAATGATCATGAGTGGAATGATGGTGATGCTTATAATGATAATGAGTGGAATGATGGTGATGCCTACAATGATAATGAGTGGAATGATAGTGATGCTTATAATGATAATGAGTAGAGTGATAGCGATGCTTATAATGCTAATTAAAGTGATAGTGATGATTCTAATGATAATGAGTGGAATGATAGTGATGCTTATAATGATAATGATATTCATAATGAAGATGATTAGAATGATGAGGATATTTGTAATGATGATGATTATATTGATACTGATATATAATAATAATGATAATGATGCTCTAATAATGATAATCATAATGATAACGGTAAAGGTAATGAAAATGATACAAATGATATTGATAATAACTATAATCATGAAAATAGGAATATTGATAATGACAGTGATAATAATGATAGTAATCATAAAAATTATAACAACGATAATTATAATAATAATGATAGTAGTAATAATAGTAATGATATAATGATGAATTATTATGATAATATCGATAGTAATGATGATAATGATAAACAAATAATGATAATAAAGATAATGATAACAATATTATGAGAATGGCAAATTTGATAATCATAATGATAGTAATGGCAGTTATGATAATAACCGATATTTATCATCACCATTATGATAATAATGATTAACAAATCGAGAAAGAGAGAGAGAGAGAGAGAGAGAGAGAGAGAGAGAGAGAGAGAGAGAGAGAGAGAGAGAGAGCAGAAAAGATAGATAGATAGATAGATAGACAGATAGATAGATAGACAGATAGAGAGAGAGAGAGAGAGATAATACAGAAAAGGTAGAGATAGAGATAAACAGATAGATATAGAGAGCGTAAACACAAATCAAACAAACAAACAAACAAAAAGATACAAACAACAACAACAGCAACAGAAATCCCTCCCCCCTGTCCTCTCCCTACATCACCCCCACCCCCCCACCCCCAACCCCACTCCCCACCCCTCACCTCCCAGCGTGTCCCAAAAGCCCCGTCGCGGCGTAAAGGCTCACGATCAATATATTTCTGAATGAATTCAACTTCAAAGATATTCTGCGGTCGTTAGCTGTGTTGACTCGCTGCTGCTGCATCCTGTGAATCTCTCTTTCGCTCGCTCTATCTTTCTCTCAGTCTCTGTCTCTGCTTCTGGTTGTCTGGTCGTCTCTCTGTCTCTCTTTCTCTTTCTTTTTCTTTCTCTCTCTCTTTCTCTTTCTTTCTCTCTTTATTTCTTCCTCTCTCTCTCTCTTTCTTTCTCTTTCTCTCTCTCTCTCTCTCTCTCTCTCTCTCTCTCTCTCTTCTTCGTTACCTATTTATGTCTCTCTTCTTCTCTTTCTTCTTCTTTCATTCTTCCATCATCATTTATCATCTTATTTCCTTTCACTCTTTCTCTTCCTTCAGTCGCGTTCCTCCATATCTTGCTTATTCATCTCTCTCTATTCACCCCTTTAATTTATGCATCTTAATTAATTGATGAATTAATGCCTTGTTAATCAACTGAATGATTAATTCGAACCTTAATTCATGTATTTACCCTTTTCTTTCTTCTAAAATTATTGCCTACTTTCCCTATTCCTTAAATTCTTCATTTTCTTATTTCCTCTCGGTTATATTTCTTTTTTTTTATCAATTTTCTTCCTTATCAATCGATTGGGTTCTATTCATCATTTTTATCATGTCTATTCTCATTCATATATATATATATATATATATATATATATATATATATACATAAATATATATATATATATTCATCGTTTATTAATATATAATTTAGAGAGAGAGAGAGAGAGAGAGAGAGAGAGAAAGCGAGAAAGAGAGAGAGAGAGAAAGATTGAGAGAAAGAGAGAGAGAGAGAGAAGAAAGAAAAAAAGAGTGACAGAAAGCGAGAAAGAGAAAGAGAGAAAGAAAGAACAAAAACTAAAACAAAGAAAACAACCAACACAAAACCCCCCAAAAAAAACAACCCCAGAAGCATCTACATAAAAAAAGAATATAAATAAACTAAAATCAAGAAAAAAAAATAAAAAAAAATAAAACAAGAAAATGACTCCTGAAGCCCATCCTTTAAAGAAAAAGAGCTTAAAAAAAATGCTTGCAGCTTTCCCTTCAGAGTTATTGGAAAAAGCGTTTACGTGTGTGACTTCCTCGCCTCTCTTAACCTCTCCGGAAAATGAGGGAAGATGCATGCAGTATTGCTATCTTGCTCTGGATGCTGGTCTCTTCTGTATCTTTTCTTGTTATCATTGTTGTTGTTGTTGTTGTTATTTTGTTTTTTGTTTTTTTTATTGTTATTGATGTTATGGATTGTATTATCGTTATCGTTATTATTACTGTTACGTTATTACTGTTACTATTATCATTGTTATTATTGTCGTTGCTATTATCT
>BOPN01002175.1:134767-137267 GCA_017312705.2 Penaeus japonicus
GTGTGCTTGTGTGTGAGTGTGTGTGTGTCTATGTGTGTGTTTATGTGTGTTTGTGTGTGTCCGTGTGTGTGTTTGTAAGTGTGTGTGTTTGTGTGTGTGTTTGTGTGTGTGTGTGTGTGTGTTTGTATGTGTGTGTCTGTGTGTGAGTGAGTGAGTGTACTTGCGCGTGTGTGTGGTGTATGTGTATTTGTGTGTGTGTGTTTAGTGTTTGTGTATTTGCATGTGTGGTTTGTTTGTGTGTGAGAGAGAGAGAGAGCGTATTCGTGTGTGTGTGTGTGTTTGTATGTGTACTTGTATGTGTGAGTGGTTATATGTGTGTGTGAATGGTTGTTTGTCTCAGCGAGGTATAGCAAAATGAGGAGGTTGGTAGCAGCAGTAATGACAATAAAGAAAATTGTGATATTAGTTTTGATGACACTGACACTAATGGATGATAGTGGTGATATTAACAATGATTAATGATAATGTTAATTAGGGGAGTGATAGGAAGAAGAGAGAGAGTGAGAGAAAGAGAAAGAAGGAGAGAGAGAGAGAGAGAGAGAGAAAGAGAAAAAGAGAGAGGTAGAGAGATAGAGAGATAGATAGAAAGATAGATAGAGATAGATAGATAGAAAGAGAGAGAGAGAGAGAGAGAGAGAGAGAGAGAGACGAACAGAGAGATAAATCACATTCTACATCCATATTATCAATCTACCATCTTCATCTTCATCCAACGAAATGGCACTTCTCGTTAAAAGGCTCCGTTATGATGGCACTTAATGCAGCGCGATTCCTTTTTTTTTTTCTTCTTTTTTTTTTCTTTTTCTTTTTTTTGCTTAATGTCGAGGAGCTGAGTCCACTAGCGTAAGTTGCTATATGGGATTTATGGGGAAAGACACTCAAGCCCACATATACATTTCCTCTCTTTCTCTCTCTCTCTCTCTCTCTCTCTCTCTCTCTCTCTTCTCTCTCTCTCTCTCTCTCTCTCTCTCTCTCTCTCTCTCTCCCTCTCTCTTTCCCTTTCTCTCCCTCTCCCCATCCTGCCCCACCCCATCCCACCTCACCCATCCCCATCCCAATCCCAACCCACCCGCCCCTTCCCCAACGCAAAAAAAAAAAAAAATGCGAGAAAGCAAACTATTTCAGAGCATCTCCCCTCTCCCCAACCCACCCCCATCCCATCTCACCCCACCCCATCCCACCCCATCCCCATCCCCATCCCAATCCCAACCCCCCCCCTCCCCAACGCGCGCGCGCAAAAAAAAAAAAAAAAAAAATGCGAGAAAGCGAACTATTTCAGACCATCTCCTCTTCTGAACGTAATTATATCCGAACTCATAACACCCCCTTGGGCGCAGCAGAAGAACGCATGTGTGATTAATAGATGGTGATATGATTGATGACCAGAGGAAAGATTGATGGATGGGTGGGTGGAGGGAAGAGGAGGAGGGATGAGGAAGAAGGAGGATGGGAGGGGGGAGAAAGTGAGGAGGAGGAAGTGAGGATGGGGGAGGGAGAAGGAGGAGGGATGAGGGAGGGAGGGGGTGAGGGAGGGAGTAGAGGGATTAGGGATGGGGGGATGAGGGATGAGGGAGGGGTGAGGGGGGAGGGGGAGAGGGGGAGGGATGAGGGAGGGATGAGGGATGAGGGAGGGGGAAGGAGGGGTGAGGGATGGGGGAGGGGTGAGGGATGGGGGAGGTGGAAGGAGGGATGAGGGAGGAGGGAGGAGGGAAGGGGGAGGTAGGGATGAGGGATGAAGGAGGGGGAGGGAGGGGGAAGGAGGGATGAGGGAGGGAGAAAGAGGGATGAGGGATGAAGGAGGGGGAGGGAGGGGGAAGGAGGGATGAAGAAGGGGGAAAGAGTGATGGGGGAGGGATGAGGGAGGGGGGGAGGAGGGATAGGGAGGGGTGAGGGAAGGGGAAGGGGAAGGAGGGATGGGGGAGGGGTGAGGGGTGAGGGATGAGGGAGGAGGAGGGTGTGATGAGGGATGGGGAGGGATGAGGGATAGGGAGGGATGAGGGAGGGAGGGAGGGGGAAGGAAGGATGGGGGAGGGGAGGAACAGGGATGAGGGAGGGGGGATAGGGGAGGGGTAAGGGAGGAGGAAGGAGGGATGGGGGAGGGATGGAGGGGGAGAGGTAGGGGGGTATTAAAGGGTGGGTTGAGGGAAGGGGAGATGGGTAATTCTTCATATCTTTACATCTACTTTTTTTCTCTTCTCACTCTCTCTCTTTCTCTCTCTCTCTCTCTCCATCTATCTATCTATCTTTCTCTCTTTCTCTCCCCCCACCCTCTCCCTCTCTCTCTCTCTCTCTCTCTTTCTCTCTCTCTTCTCTTCTCTCTCTCTCTCTCTCTCTCTCTCTCTCTCTCTCTCTCTCTCTCTCTCTCTCTCTCTCTCTCTCTATCTATCTATCTATCTATCTGCTTCTCTCTCTCTCTCTCTCTCTCTCTCTCTCTCTCTCTCTCTCTCTATCTATCTCTCTCTCTCTCTCTCTCTCTCTCTCTCTCTCTCTCTCTCTCTCT
>BOPN01002175.1:139767-144832 GCA_017312705.2 Penaeus japonicus
TCTCCTCTGTATTTTCACTCATACACTCTCTCTCTTCTCTGTATTTCTATTCTCTCTATTTCTCTCTCTTCTGTATTTTCCTCTTACTCTCTCTCTCTTCTGTATTTTCCTCTTACACTCTTTCTCTTCTCTGTATTTCCATTCTCTCTTTCTCTCTCTCTTCTTTGTGTTTTCGTCTCCCTTTCTCTCTTCTGTATTTTCCTCTTAAACTCTCTCTCTTCTCTGTATTTCCATACTCTCTCTCTCTCTCTCTTCTTTGGGTTTTGCACTTCCTTTCTCTCTTCTCTGTATTTTCCCTCATACACTCTATCTCTTCTCTGTATTTTCATTCTCTCTCTTTCTCTCTCTTCTGTATTTTCCTCTTACTCTCTCTCTCTTCTCTGTATTTCCATTCTCTCTCTTTCTCTCTCTTCTGTATTTTCCCTCATACACTCTCTCTTTTCCCTTCATTCCCTCTATCTTCTATGTATTTTCCTTTCCCTTCCCTCTCTCTTGTCTCCCAACTCCCCCCTCTCACACTATCCCTTCCCTCCCCTCACCCCACCCTTCCCTCTCCTCCTCTCTCCCTCCTCTCACTCTCTTCCCCTCACCACACACCCTACCCATCTCCCTCTCACTCCCCTCTCCCTCCCCTCACCACACACCCTACCCATCTCCCTCTCACTCCCCTCTCCCTCCCCTCACCACACACCCTACCCATCTCCCTCACTCCCCATACCACACACCCCTACCCATCTCCCTCCCCCTCACCACACCCCTACCCCATCTCCCCCCTCCCCCTTCCCCCCTCTCCCTCTAGTGAGCACAGGCCTTTACTTTATCTCAAGAGAAATGAATAGAAATTTTGTTTTCCCGAATCGTTTCCGTTCTGCTGAAGAGCCAGGCGAGGGAAAATGGACGGGGGAGTGAAAGAGGACCTCATTATGTTTCTTTTCTTGGGGAATTAAGGTTTTATTTGTTGATGTTACCTTTGGATTTTTTTTTTATTTTTTTTTTTTTTTTTTTTTTTTTTTTTGGCTAGTGTTGGATGTTGTTTTTTTTTTCTCTGTCTTTCTTTTTTTATCTGTTTTCACTTTATTATCTTCTTTTTTTCTGTAAACTCTTTTTTTTATTTGTCGTTGGTGCGGTTTGATTTTTTTTTTCGTTGTATTTTTTACGTCATTTCTATCTGTTTTCTTTTTGTTTTCTTCAATACTTATCATACTTTATTCCTATCTGTTTTCGTATTATTTTTTCTGATATTTCTAACTTTTTTGCAACTATATCTTTTTCTTTTCATTTCTTTCAAGATAAGCAAAGGGCGTGACGGTGTGTACCTGACGGATGACAGATGAATAAGAGGAAAAGGAGGAGGAAGAGAATGGGGAAGAAGAGGAGGAAGAAGAGGATGAGGAGGAGGAGGAGGAAGAGGAAGAGAAAGAAGAGGTGGAGGAGGTGGAGGAAGAGAGAGGAGGAGGAGGATGAGAGAGAGGAGGAGGAGGTGGAGGAGAGAAGGACGATTAGAAGGAGGTGGAGGAGGAGGAGGAGGAAGAGGAAAAGGTGGAGTAGAAGAAGGAGGAGGAGGAGGAAGAAGAGGAAAAGAACATGAGATGGAGAATGAGAAATAAAGAAAAAGAAGATGGAGAAATGATGATGGTAATTAAGATGAAAGAAGACGTAGAAGACGACGACGAAGATGAAGAAGAAAAAGATGATGAAGAAGACGAAGAAGAAGAAGAAGGAAGAAGGGGAGAGGACGAGAAGGAGAAGAAAATGAAAAAGAATTAGAAGAAGAAAAAGAAGAAAGGGGGGGGGGGGAGAGGACGAGAAGGAGAAGAAAATGAAAAAGAATTAGAAGAAGAAGAAGAAGAAGAAAAATAGGAAGAAGGAAAAAAGAGAAGAAGCAAAAGAAAAGAAGAAGATGAAATACCAAGAGGCATCATTAACACACGCCGGAGTGCCAGGAGTCCGGGCAAAGTGAGATGTGGCACTGTGTCTCACGCAAAACATGTGACACTCTTAAAAGCCTTCTCAAGTGTGAAGAACAGAATGAACTATACGAGCAAGAACTTTCCAGAATGTCCAATACTTTTATATATATTTTTTTCATGTTACTATTATCATCATTATTAGTATCATTCATTTTTTTTTTTTTTTTTTGGGGGGGGGGTGACTACCCTAAATCTTGACAATCTATTAAGCCTAAAAAGGGAACACCCATAAAAAAAACTATAAAAATACAATACAAATCAATACCGACGTTGCCACACGACCCAACACCCAACCCCCCCTTTCTCTTTGGCACTGCCTTGGTGCCTCCGAACGGCCAGTGCGGCGAAAAGGGGCACCGCTCACTGCTCTTAAAGATGCAGTGAGGTGCCAGGTGCAGCCTCCAGCAACCACCGTTCATCATACTTTAATGCCGTGCCAGAGTTAGGCTTAACAGGTATTCACACTTGGGTTACGTAAAGGGCACGATTGCCGGGCGATTGCAGGGCGGGAGGGTGGGCGGGAGGGAGGGAGGGTGGTAGTGTTGCGGTGTTACGTCGAGTCAGATGGAGAGGGACTTGGGTTTCTCTTTCTTAATCTTTCTCTCGGGTTTGTATTTCGCTTTCTCTCGGTTTCTCCTTCTCTTTCATTCGGTTTCTCCTTCTCTTTCTTAATCTTTCTCTCGGGTTTGTATTTCGCTTTCTCTCGGTTTCTCTCTTCTCTTTCTTAATCTTTCTCTCGGGTTTGTATTTCGCTTTCTCTCGGTTTCTCCTTCTCTTTCTTAATCTTTCTCTCGGGTTTGTATTTCGCTTTCTCTCGGTTTCTCCTTCTCTTTCATTCGGTTTCTCCTTCTCTTTCTTAATCTTTCTCTCGGGTTTGTATTTCGCTTTCTCTCGGTTTCTCCTTCTCTTTCTTAATCTTTCTCTCGGGTTTGTATTTCGCTTTCTCTCGGTTTCTCCTTCTCTTTCTCTCGGTTTCTCCTTCTCTCGGTTTCTCCTTCTCTTTCGCTTGGTTTCTCCTTTTCTTTCTCTTGGTTTCTTTATTCTGTCTTTCACTTTCTCTTTATCTTTACTTCCAGTGTTCTAGTTTTTACTTTCTTTCTCTTACTTTATTTTTTATCTTTCTTTTTCTTTCGTTCTCTTTCTCTCGGTTTCTTATTCTCTTTCTTTAGTTTTCTCTCTATTTCCTTTCCTTTCTTCTTATCTATCTTTCCCGTCTCTCTCTCTCTCTTTCCATCTCTTTTCTCTCATTATCTATCTCACTCTCTTTCTCTCTCTTTCTTTCTCCCTCCCTCCCTCCCTCCCTCCCCCTCTCCATCCCTCTCTCTTTCTCCCTCCCCCCTCTCTCTCTCTCTCTCTCTTTCTCTTTCCCTCTCTCTCTCGCTCTCTCTTTCTCTCTCTCTCTCTTACCCTCACTCTCTCTCTCTCTTACCCTCTCTCTCTCTCTCTCTCTCTCTCTCTCTTCCCCTCTATCTCTCTAATATCCTATAAAGTATGCCTGGCATGATATTTGGCATAAAAGGAGCGTAACTCCTAAATTCCTTTTCAGAAGCCTAAGGGCATTTTTGAAACGGAACTTTTAAAGTATGTTTCCATATTCATTGTTCTGGTTAATATACATTCTTGTAAGTATTTCTAATGCGCATATGTAATCTATGTGTATTTCTCACTACTATGATATTAACAGGATCTACTGCTAATCCTTTTGATGGATTTAAGTTTATTAGATGTGTTCATGATTTAATAATTAGTAATTCAAATACACTTCGTTTAAGGCTTATTCAGCAACATATAACACATCTTACATACAGAGGTTTATATGAACTTTTGTACAGACACACAAGAAAATACAAACGAGAGTTCAGTCAAGCATACACACACACATAAGCAAAGATTCATAAAAAAAATTCATATACAGCCATAAGCGACACGTATCTTAAGCTGAATGTATTGATACAGACGCACACATACACAGACAAAAAATACACCCAGAAGTTTAGTCACACAAACGCAGAAGATCCACCTAAACATTAACACACATTTCTCTAAATTGATGATGAGCGTCATTCCTTGACGTGTGAGTATGTTTATTTATGAATGTGTATGTATATAAATATGCACACACACACACACACACACACACACTCCTTCTTTCTCTCTCTCTCTCTTTTTTATCTCTCTTTCCCTACCTCCCACCCCTCTCTTTTTTCTCTTTCCCCCCTCCCCCCCCTCTCTGTCTCTCTGTCTCTTTCTCTCCTCCCCATCTCTCTCTCTCTCTCTCTCTCTCTCTCTTTCTTCTCCCCCTCTCTCTGTCTCTCTCTCTACTACTCTCTCTTTCTCCTTACTCTCTCCCGGTTCTCTCTCTCTCTCTCTCTCTCTCTCTCTTTCTCTCTCTCTCTCTCTCTAACTCACTCACCCTCCTTCTCTCCTCCCACCCCTCCCTCTCTCTCTCTCTCGCCCCTCCCTCTCTCTCTCTCTTTCTCTCCTCCCACTCTCTCTCCCTTCCCTACTCTCTCTCACTCTCCCTGTTTCCCGCCTCACAGAAACTGATGGGAGTTTCACACATGAAATTTGTGTTTGATGGCGATAGGCCTATAGACCTCCTTCCACACACAAAGGAGGGAAGGAAATTGGAAAGAAGGAAATTGCTCGGGGCCCTATTATAGTTAATGGCCCTTCGACTGTTCTCGCTGCTAGTACGGTGTTGGTAATTAAGAAAAATGCCTTTCCTTGTAGTTCAGATCTTGGATATGTATTTTTTTGTATTTTATTTTATTTTTTAAATCTCGTGTAGCTTTGATTTATCATTAATTCCTTTTGATATCCTCAATGCTTTCCCCTCTCTTGTGCCCCCCCCACCCCTCCACCCTTCCTCCCCCATTGGATCCCCTATCCTATCTCACCCCCCCCCCCCCTTAACCCCTACAAACTTCATACCCGTTTCGTCACCATCCCTTCCCCCCTTGGACCTCCTCCCTCCCCTTCTAACTCCGGACCCAATACCCCAAAACCTCCAGCCCCTCCCCCCCAGAATAACTCCCAGACCCCTAGACCCCACGAACCCAAGACTCCAAAAACCTCCAGCCCCCCCCCCCCCC
>BOPN01002175.1:168788-171288 GCA_017312705.2 Penaeus japonicus
TATCTTATATTTTGTCTGTACCATAAGTTTAAGAAATCATAAGTTTAAGAAAAAGCATATCCAAAAATGGTTTACAGAAAATTACATGAGTAAATAATATGCAAACTTTTAATCCCGCTGTCCCTCATCTCTCTCTCTCTCTCTCTCTCTCTCTCTCTCTCTCTCTCTCTCTCTCTCTCTCTCTCTCTCTCTCTCTCTCTCTCTCTCTCTCTCTCTCTCTCTCTCTCTCTCTCTCTCCCTCTCTCTTTCTCAAAATTACCAAATCTAGTTTTCTCTATTCATCCCTCTTCTTCTTCTTCTTCCCTTCTCCTATTTCCCCTCTTCGGCGTTTTATCTTCCCTTAACCTCCTCTCGTCGTCTTCCTTCTTCCGTGACCTTTGACCTTCCGTTTTCCCTAAGGCCTCAACCTCTGACCTCAGTCTCAGTTTCCGCGTGTCTCCTCTTTGACCAGTATGCGTATACGTGTATGCATATTTTTGCATGTATGCATACATAAATATATGTATATATCGTTCTCTCTCTCTCTCTGTTTGTCTTCGTCTGACTGCCCCCCCCCCCATATCTCCCTCTCTTTCTCTCCATCTCTATATCTTTCTTGCATTATCTCTTGCCCACTATCATTGAAAATTTTATAGGTAAGAGCGTTGTGATTACACCTAACATGGAGACAAACAAGAAACTTTATTTCTCTTCTTTTCTGCCTTATCTACTCTCCCCCTTAATCTCCCTCCTCCTCCCCCCTCTCCCACCTTTCTTCCCTCCCCTCCTTTCCTTCCCTCCCGTCCTTTCCTTCCTCTCCATTCCCTTCCTTCCCTCCCTCACCTCTTTCCTCCTTTCCTCATTCTCTTCCCATCTTCCCTCTCTTCCCTATCTTCCCTCCCCTTCATCCCTCTCTCTTCCTTCCCTTCCTCTCTTCCCTTCCTCTCTCCACACCCTCCCTCCCTCCATTCCTCTCTCCCTTCCCTTCCTCTCTCTTTTCTTCCCACCGTCCGTCCGTCCCTCCCTCCCTCCTTCCCTCCCTCCCTCCCTGTCTCAAATCACACCCTCCTTCCCTCCCTCCCTCCCTCCCTCCCTCCCTCCCTTCCTCTCTTCCTTCTCAATTCCCTTCCTCCCTTCCATCCATCTCCTCCCCCTCCTCCCTCCCTCCCTCCCTCCCTCCCTCCTTCCTCCCTCCCTCCCTCCCTCCTTCCCTCCCTCCTTCCCTCCCTTCCTCCCTCCCCCTCCCTCCCTCCTTCCTTCCATCCCTCCCATCATCCCTCCCTCCCTCCCTCCCTCCCTCCCTTCCTCCCTCCCTCCCTCCCTTCCTTCCTCCCTCCCTACCTCCCTCCCTGTCTCAAATCACACCCTAAAGCGCCGCCGGAAAATCGGGAACACTTGACACTTTCTTCCCCCAAACGAAATGTCGATAAGTCTCGTTCTTGCAGTTATCCGCTGACGATGACGATGGAGAAAAAATGATTATGAATTATATTTTGTGATGAGGGTGAACAGGGCGATATTAATGATGATGGGGAGGATGTGGTGATGATGGTGAGGATAATGGTGAGGATGATGGTGAGGATGATGATGGTAATAGTGAGGAGGATGATGGTGATAATGGGGATGATGATAATGGGAGAGAGAGAGAGAGAGAGAGAGAGAGAGAGAGAGAGAGAGAGAGAGAGAGAGAGAGATAGAGAGAGACGGAGAGTGAGAGATGGATTGAGAGAGAGAGAGAGACGGAAAGTGAGAGATGGATTGAGAGAGAGAGAGAGAGAAAGAGAGATGGAGAGAAAGAGAGAAAGAGAGAGAGAGAACAACAAAATTGCAGAAAGAGTAAAAATTAAGTACAATAAGAATAAATTATACTTAAAACGATCTTTTAAAAACCATCCTCAACATACACACACAGACAGACACACACACACACACACACACACAGACACACACACACACGCCGTTATTCATACTACTCACAACACCGTCACTATCACAGACACTTAAAAAAAATCACAACCTCCTATTCCAAGGCCACAATATGTAAATACCCCCTCCCCCTCCCTCCCTTACCCCTAATCCCCTTTCCCCTAACTCGTATTTTCTCCCCCAACTCACCGCTGTGCCCCACAATTTCCCCTGAGATAGGGATAAAGTACTGGTTTGAGTCGCTTTTAAAGTCAGTACGTTCGCGGCAGTTTTGTACAAGTTAGGGGAAAAGGGGAGAAACGCCGTGCTAGATTTGTTTATAAATGTTTTTATTTTCTCTCTAGATGCTGAGGGAAAGAAAGGAAGGATGGGAAGGTTTGGGTGTGATTTTGTGTGTGTGAGAGAGGGGGGAGGGAGAGAGAGAGAGAGAGAGAGAGAGAGAGAAGGAGAGAGAGAGAGAGAGAGGGAGGGGGAGAGAGAGAGAGAGAGAGAGAGAGAAAGAGATGGATTGAGAGAAAGAGAGATGAAGAGAAAGAGAGATGGAGAAAGAGTGAGAGAGATGAAGAGAAAGAGAGAGAGAGAGAAAGAGTGAAAG
>BOPN01002175.1:183788-188788 GCA_017312705.2 Penaeus japonicus
CCCCTACCCCCACCCCTATCCCCACCCCTCACCCCTCACCCCCATCCCCACCCCCACCCCTACCCCCACCCCCACCCCACCCCTCACCCCCTACCCCCTCCCCTACCCTCACCCCTACCCCTCACCCCATCCCCACCCCCACCCCTCACCCCCCACAGTATTCGAATAACAGCGACTACACGCCTACGGAAACACAAATAGCCGCCCCAGCTGTTGTTCCCAGATAGTAGGCTATGTATAATATTCGAGAAATAGTTTCATATTCGGTTTCCAATGCACGGCCGTGTGTTATTGTTTCGGTTTGTTATGGTGATGTGTGATGCGCGCTCACTTACCAAATTACTGGGTTTATGGCGGGGCTATCGGGGAAGGTATTGTGTTTGATTGTGTGTTGGCTTGTGTGTTTTTTTGTTTGTTTGTTTGTTTGTTTGATTGTGTGTTGGCTTGTGTGTGTTTTTTGTGTGTGTGTGTTTGATTGTGTGTTGGCTTGTGTGTGTTTTGTTTTTTTGTTTTTGTGTGTGTGTGGGTCTGGGTGTGTTTTGTGTGTGTGTGTGTGCATTTGTGTGTGTGTGTGTGTGTGTTTTCCTTTTTATAAATTGTTGTTGAGTGTTTCTTTTTGTTGTTGTTGTTGAGTGTTTTTTGTTTTGTTGTTTGTTTGTTTGTTTTTCATTGTTGATGGCTGTTTTTCTTTCCCGTTTGAATAAAATTGATTTGCTTATTCATACAAAGGCCGTAATAACTGCTGCTGCATATGCAAAGTCTCTGGCATAATTCTGTAGTTTTGCAACAAACTTTTAATTGGCGTGAAAGCATCAGATATAAAACATTTTTTCTTCCTTTTTATGCGAGGCAGAACATCTGATACTCACACAAAGGAGCAACTACATACATAGAATGTGTATATACTACATATCCATAATATGTGTGTGTATACACTACATATCTTAACCTCTGTATGTATCCTACATATCCAATACCTATCTATCTATGGCCAATATATACACCATTTTATGCTCTCTATGCCCTACATTCCTCTCCATCTATGTTCTCTATGCCTTTCATTCCTCTCCATCTATGTTCCCTATGCCCTTCATTCCTCTCCATCTATGTTCCCTATGCCCTACATTCCTCTCCATCTATGCTCCCTATGCCCTACATTCCTCTCCATCTTTTTCTCTATGCCTTTCATTCCTCTCCATCTCTGTTCTCTATGCCCTACATTCCTCTCCATCTATGCTCTCTATGCCTTTCATTCCTCTCCATCTATGTTCCCTATGCCTTTCATTCCTCTCCATCTCTCCTCTCTATGCCCTACATTCCTCTCCCTTTATGCTCTCTATGCCTTACATTCCTCTCCATCTATGTTCTCTATGCCCTACATTCCTCTCCATCTATGTTCTCTATGCCTTACATTCCTCTCCATCTATATTCCCTATGCCCTACATTCCTCTCCATCTCTGTTCTCTATGCCTTTCATTCCTCTCCATCTATGTTCTCTATGCCCTACATTCCTCTCCATCTCTGCTCTCTATGCCTTTCATTCCTCTCCATCTATGTTCCCTATGCCCTACATTCCTCTCCATCTATGTTCCCTATGCCCTACATTCCTCTCCATCTATGCTCCCTATGCCCTACATTCCTCTCCCTTTATGCACTCTATGCCCTACATTCCTCTCCATCTCTGTTCTCTATGCCTTTCATTCCTCTCCATCTATGTTCTCTATGCCTTTCATTCCTCTCCATCTATGTTCTCTATGCCTTTCATTCCTCTCCCTCTCTGTTCTCTATGCCTTTCATTCCTCTCCATCTATGTTCTCTATGCCCTACATTCCTCTCCCTCTCTGTTCTCTATGCCTTTCATTCCTCTCCATCTATGTTCCCTATGCCCTACATTCCTCTCCCTTTATGCACTCTATGCCCTACATTCCTCTCCATCTCTGTTCTCTATGCCTTTCATTCCTCTCCCTCTCTGTTCTCTATGCCTTTCATTCCTCTCCATCTATGTTCTCTATGCCCTACATTCCTCTCCCTCTCTGTTCTCTATGCCTTTCATTCCTCTCCATCTCTGTTCTCTATGCCTTTCATTCCTCTCCATCTATGTTCTCTATGCCTTTCATTCCTCTCCATCTATGTTCCCTATGCCCTACATTCCTCTCCATCTATGTTCCCTATGCCCTACATTCCTCTCCATCTATGTTCCCTATGCCTTTCATTCCTCTCCATCTATGTTCCCTATGCCTTTCATTCCTCTCCCTCTCTGTTCTCTATGCCTTTCATTCCTCTCCCTCTCTGTTCTCTATGCCTTTCATTCCTCTCCATCTATATTCCCTATGCCCTACATTCCTCTCCATCTCTGTTCTCTATGCCCTACATTCCTCTCCATCTCTGTTCTCTATGCCTTTCATTCCTCTCCCTCTCTGTTCTCTATGCCTTACATTCCTCTCCATCTATATTCCCTATGCCCTACATTCCTCTCCATCTCTGTTCTCTATGCCTTTCATTCCTCTCCATCTCTGTTCTCTATGCCTTTCATTCCTCTCCATCTATGTTCCCTATGCCCTACATTCCTCTCCATCTATGTTCTCTATGCCCTTCATTCCTCTCAATCTATGTTCCCTATGCCTTTCATTCCTCTCCTTCTCTGTTCTCTATGCCTTTCATTCCTCTCCCTCTCTGTTCTCTATGCCTTTCATTCCTCTCCCTCTCTATTCTCTATGCCTTTCATTCCTCTCCATCTATATTCCCTATGCCCTACATTCCTCTCCATCTCTGTTCTCTATGCCTTTCATTCCTCTCCCTCTCTGTTCTCTATGCCTTTCATTCCTCTCCATCTATATTCCCTATGCCCTACATTCCTCTCCATCTCTGTTCTCTATGCCTTTCATTCCTCTCCCTCTCTGTTCTCTATGCCTTTCATTCCTCTCCCTCTCTGTTCTCTATGCCTTTCATTCCTCTCCCTCTCTGTTCTCTATGCCCTACATTCCTCTCCATCTCTGTTCTCTATGCCCTACATTCCTCTCCATCTATGTTCCCTATGCCTTTCATTCCTCTCCCTCTCTGTTCTCTATGCCTTTCATTCCTCTCCCTCTCTGTTCTCTATGCCCTACATTCCTCTCCATCTCTGTTCTCTATGCCCTACATTCCTCTCCATCTATGTTCTATGTCCTACATTTCTCTCCATCTATGTTCTATGCCCTGTCGTTATCTTAGTCCCCTCCTCTTCCCCTCCCGAAGGACTTGCCCTCTCGTGGTAAAAACGGGCGCTCTTTACCCCTGTCTCTGTGTCTAGCATTCTGCATTTATTATCTGTGCATGGTGATAAACGCGCGGACAGCAGAGAGGGGATGAGAGGGGAGGAGGTGAGGGATGAGAGGGGAGGAGGTGAGGGAAGGGGGAAAGAGGAGATGGAGAAAGGGGGGAAGATAGGATGAGGAAAGAGGGGAAGATGGGATGAGGAAAGAGGGAAAGAGGAGATGAAGGAAGAGGGAAAGAGGAGATGAGGAAAGAGGGGAAGAGGGGAGGGGAGATGAGGAAAGAGGGGAAGAGGAAAGAGGGGAAGAGGGGAGAGGAGAGGAGGAAAGAGTGGAGAGGAGAGGAGGAAAGAGGGGGGAGGAGAGGAGGAAAGAGGGGAAGAGGGGAGAGGAGATGAGGAAACAGGTGAAGAGGAAAGAGGCGAGAGGGGATGAAAGGGGAGAAATGATAGAGGGTTTGATCAGAGGGAATGATGGAGGGAAGGAATTGGAACAAGGATGATTAAGGGAGAAAGGAGCGAAAGGGAGAAAGAGAGATGAAATGGAGAGAGAGCGAGAGATAAAAATAGGGAGGAGGAAGAGAGGAGAGAAAGAGGAAGGGAGAGAGGGAAAGAGAGATAGATAGATAGATAGAGAGAGAGAGAGAGAGAGAGAGAGAGGGAGGGAGGGAGGGAGGGAGGGAGAGAGAGAGAGAGAGAGAGAGAGAGAGAGAGAGAGAGAGAGAGAGAGAGAGAGAGAGAGAGAGAGAGAGAGAGAGAGAGCAAGAAAAAGAGAGAAAAAGAGAGAGAGAGCAACAAACGCACACATAAGCACACACACACACACACACATACACACACACTAACAAACACACCCCTAAACAAACAAAAACAGAAGACCCGCTTAACCTCCATTCCCCATCCCCCTATCCCCATCCCCCACCCCCACCCCCACCCCGAACCTCACCCTCCCCCCCTCCCCCCTCCCCCATCCCCACCCACCACCCTCCCCTACCAAAAAGGTCTATAAAGAGGGATCCTCTTTCAAGACGTTTCTCAAAATGGGTGTAAAACTAAACTCCCTATTTCCATCCTCTTGATCTGAAGTAAAGAGGACAGTAATGGCCTTTCCTTTCTGCTGTTATTGGCCCTCTGCTAGTTTGCAATTCATGAGACAGAATGGAGGAGGTGAAAGAGATGGGGAGGGGGAAGAGGGGAAGGAAGGGGAGGGGGTAGAGTGGGGGAGGGAAAGGGGAAAGAGGGAGAGAGAGATGAACAGTGAGGAGGGGAAGGGAGGAAGGGAAGAGGTGGGGATAGGGGAAGGGGAAGAGATGGTGGGGAGGGGAAAGAGATGGTGGGGAGGAGAAAGAGATGGGGGGAGGAGGGAGGGGGGGAGAGATGGCGATAGGGGGAGGGAGAGGGAGGAGGGAGGGGAGGGGAGGGGAAAGAGATGGGGGGGAGGAGAAAGAGATGGGCGGAGGGGGAGGGGAAAGAGATGGGGGGGAGGGGAAAGAGATGGGCGGAGGGGGAGGGGAAAGAGATGGTGGGGAGGGGAAAGAGATGGGGGGGAGGGGGAGGAGGGAGAAGGGAGGGATGGAGGGAGAGATGGAGGGAGAGATCGGGATAGGGGAAGGGAAAGGGGGGAGGGAGGGGAAAGAGATGATGGGGAGGAGAAAGAGATGGGGGGAGGGGGAGGAGGGAGAAGGGATGGGGGAGAGATGGCAATAGGGGAAGGGGAAGGGAGGAGAGGAGGAGGAGGAAGAGGGGGAGG
>BOPN01002175.1:193788-202153 GCA_017312705.2 Penaeus japonicus
ATATGAAATGTAATTCTTTTCATTTCCTAAAAGACTCGATACTACAAATTTACGATAAAAAAAATATTCCAGAATATCTCAGAGACACGAAGGAAAAAGCACGAAAGATAAATTACCGATAGCACTACCCAAAAAAATATATAGACAAAGATATATAGTCTTTTCCTGTCCCGGAGTCTACAAACCTTTTCATGTTTACTTATGGTAATGGCTTTTCCACTCTCCCTCCCTACCCCCCATAGCTCTCTCCGCTGTTCCATATTTCATTTTTTTTTTTTTTTTTTTTTTTTTTTTTTATCTACCCCTGTGTACACGTGATAAGTAAAACCAAAGATATGAGCGAAATTACTCTTGCAACAATGTTAGATATTTGTGTAAATGTTATATACAGTTAGAAATATGGGCCTTAGTTACATAAGCCGCATTTTTGTCATTGAATTGATCAAGCCGCGGTGGTGGCGGTTAAACTCAAGCCTGGCTGGCTTTTCAAAAATGCTTTATAGCTTGTGACGTCATATGTAAATAAAAGTCTGTGGTACGAATGGCGAGTTTAATCTATCCATGTTACTCTCTTACCCACTTTTAAACTTTATGAAAGACTTTTTGAAAGGTATTTCGTTGAAAAAAAGAAAAGAAATAAGTTGTACGTACATCTGTCACCCCCTTCACACCTGCTGCAATATATCCTTATTGCTTACGTGTTTGTTGTGCAACCTCGCCTGATTTCTAGTTCAAATATAAGTTGTGCCATATATACAGTATCAATTCTACTGATACCCAATCTATTTTTATCTTTTGTTTTCCAAATCGATCTTAAATAACTTTGAAAGACGGTGCTACGCTGAGGAAAACCATTGTATTTGTTTACATATGACGTCACGCTTGATTTTGACCATATATCAAGACACGCTCGACAGGGGCTTGACAGGGGCTGGTGACGTCATCAACGCTACGCTTAATTAAGATCTGATGCGTCAAAAACAGGAAAGAAGCGCCAAAATCAAGCCCGGTGCAAGTTTTGGCTCGATAAGAATGCGGCTATAGTTTCTATTATGATTAACTCACATGATCTCATTATGAATGATTCTTATAGTCATTATAATTATTTCAGCTCTTCTTAATTTTATTCCTATCATTATTATAACGTTATCATCCTCATCCTCAAGTGACCAAAAAAATGGCTCGAATTTTCGCTTCTCAGTAACAAGGATTTCTGCTGAGAGATTTTCTGCTCATTCGTGGACAAATATACTGTACGTGGATGCATGCAAATGACAAGCTTTCGCTACCCCTCATACATGCATGAACCCGTAGGTGCATACTTGTAAACATTTTTTTTTTCTTCCTCGTTCCCCATTCTCTCTCTCTCTCTCTTTCTTTCTTTCTTTCTCTCTCTCTCTCTCTCTCTCTCTCTTTCTTTCTTTCTTTCTTTCTCTCTCTCTCTCTCTCTCTCTCTCTCTCTCTCTCTCTCTCTCTCTCTCTCTCTCTCTCTCTCTCTCTCTCCCTCCCTCCCTCCCTCCCTCCCTCCCTCCTCCCCCCCCCTTCTCTCTCTCTCTCTCTCTCCCTCCCTCCCTCCCGCCTCCCCCCCCTTCTCTCTCTCTCTCTCTCTCCTCTCTCTCTCATGGGACGAAAAGATAAACGACTCGAAGAGCAAATATGAACAGCGAAATTTAAGAAGATGAGAGAGTGTGCTTGGAGTAAGCGGGGAACCGGGGGGGAGGGGAAAAGGGGTAGGGGGGTAGGGGGGAGGGGGGAGAGGGGAAGTCCCACTCTCCAGACTGAATTTGAGATCAAAGACAAGTCATTTGGGAAGTAAAGTGCGTGTGTAGGTGTTCAGAAGTCATTGAAAGGAAAGGTCATCCTGGGTCATCTTAATTTCAAGATTTAGTTTGGTATGTGTGATCACCATCATGTTTTGTTTTATTTGAAATGTTTGTTTGTTTTATTAGTTTTTTTTCGGTTCAATTGTTTTTTTGTTTGTTTGTTTGTTTGTTTGTTTTATGCCCGACATGATTCATTGTTATCGTTATCGTTAGTTCATCATTACTTTGTCGTTTCTCATGAATAGATAGATAGATATATAGATAGATAGTTGGATTCTTTCATCATCATTTACTTGAACATTTCGAGGTTCACGATTTAATACAAACCACATTTCAATCACGCCGGAGAGAATAACGTACCATAATAAAAAACTACAATAAAACTAGTAATTAGAACAGGAGTTTAAAAAATTATTACAGAACTTCACCATAATTAGATTTTGACATTTTCAAACAAATTATTCCCGGAGATATCAGCCTGTCAAGTTTGATTAATGAATTTACAAGGGCGGAAAAATAGCTAATGTTCAGCCTGTTCGTATAATATCCATCGAGTGTAAATTATAAACGGTGTAATTGGTGTCCGTCAATTATGTGATTGGATTAATGACGACTTGGCAACTCGAGGTGGGAACGCGTGCGCATCTCGTTCTTCTTCTATTACTTGTCTGATAATTGTTAGTGGTGTTTATTAGTTGTTTGTATGTTTGTTTGTCTGTTTATATGTGTTTTTGTTTGTGTTTGAGTGAATGTGTGTGTGTATGTTTATGTGTGTGTTTGTGTGTGTGTGTGTGTTTATGTATTTATCTAGGTGTATGTGTGTGTGTATGTGTTTGTGTGTGTGTGTGTGTGTGTGTGTGTGTGAGTATGTGTGCGCGCGCGCGTGTGTGTGTAAACGATAGTATTATGACTAGGAATCTGCAAACTTTTCCTTCTATTTTCTTCTCATAATTTCTCATGATCACCCCATCTCATTATCATAATTGCAATGACTATTCCTACTAACACTACGGCAAAGTTTTGCACACGTATTTGCAGCTTTTCAAATCATCTCGTTACAGAAATCTGATTCATATAATTACAAGAATATTCTGATATGGTCCATCATCAAAATCATTACCCGATTTTATTTTTTTATTTTTTCAAAGAAATAACAAAAGAAATGACACTCACTGTTCTAATTACTTTGGTGTTCGCCTGGCTAGAAGTGCATTGCAATCATCAAGCATACAGACTGTTTCCTGTTGAATGCAATTATTGTCGGTGTGAAAGGCAACAAACACGGAATATGTATTGTGTTTGGACATAAAAGCTAAGAGCGAAAGTTGGAAAGAATTTGCAGGTTTATTATTTTTAGTTTGGTTGTGTGCGGATGTCATATTACATATGAATGTTTGCGCATTAGCAAATATTCATATGCATAGACGTGTATATCTATACACAAACGCACACTCACACGCACGGACACATATACAAACACACACACACACGCACACGCACGAACACACACACACACGCACACGCACGAACACACACACACACACACACACACACGCACGAACACACACACACACACACACACGCACACGCACGAACACACACACACGCACATACAAACAACAACAAATAAGGCAATTCTTAATTTCCACATACACAAGAGAAAAACAAACAAACTTACATTTCTCCCACCTTTAATTAATACGAGTTCTATCCTCCAGTGACATAAGGTTAGAAATAAACTCCGTCACCCCCTCCCCCCCCCCTAAGGTCACCAGTTGATCGTCAGATGTTTAGTGTGCAGTTCCCCTTACTGGCCCCCCTCCCCCCCCTCATCGATGCCCATTCTCTCTCTCCTCTCCCCTCCCCTCCCCCCTCATCGATGCCCATTCTCTCACCTCTCCCCTCCCCTCCCCTCCCTTCCCCTCCCCTCCCCCCACATTTCGCCCCCCTCCCCCTCCCTTTGCCCACTCTCTCTCACCCCATAACATATCGTTTCGAGTATTTCCCTTGTCCATACCAAATACGACGAGGGGAGAGGGGAGGGGGGAAGGAAAAGGGGAGGGGTGTCTGTTCTCTCTCCCCTCCCCCTATTTTTTTCTCTCTCCCTTTTCTCCTCCTTAAAGGCCTTCCAATAAGGGGGGGGAAGGTGTTGGCTTCTCCCCCTTCCCCCCCTCCCCCTTTCCCCCTCCCCCCTATTCCATACTCTACCCCCAATTTTCTGTATTTATTGAGTGGAGGGGGGGAGGGGGAGGTGAAGTGGGGTGTTTTTCTCCCCTCTCTCCCCTTCCTATCTCCTCGACCCACCCTCTACCTTACCCCTTTCCCATCCCGGGAAAATGAAGAGGAAAACATAGGTTTTAAATCTCTTTTTTTTCCCTCATTCTTGGCTCCTGACTCCCTCCTCGCCCCCTCCCTCCCCCTACCCTCGATTCCTCGCCCCTCCTTCCCTCTTCTCACCCCCTCCTCCTTCCACCTCTTCCCTCTTCTCACCTCTTCCTAACTCCCTCCCTTATCATTCTCACTCCCTCCTCCTACTCCCCCTCACCCCTTCCTTCTCCTCGTCCCCTCCCTCCCTGTTCCTCCTCACCCTCCCTTCTCCTCGTCCCCCTCCCTCCTTCCTTCATTTCACCCTCTTCCTCTTTCCCTCTCTTTCCTCCCCCTCTTCCACTCCCCCACTCCCCAGACCCCACTCCCCCACTCCCCCAGTCAACCAATCCCCCACTCCCCAGCCCCCACTCCCCTACTCCCCAGCCCTCACTCCCCAGCCCCCACTCCGCACCCCCACTCCCCAGCCCCCACTCCGCAGCCTCCACTCCCCACTCCCCAGCCCCCACTCCCCCACTCCCCCACTCCGCCAGCAAGACGAAGGAGAACCATGAACGAAGCACAAACTCGGTGAAATGATCCCATTCCCAAGCTACACAGCCGGTTAAGAGGAGGGGGGGAGGTAGGGGGAGGGGTGAGGGAGGGAGGGAGGGACGGTGGGGAAGGGGGTGAGGGAGGGAGGGAGGTAGGATAAGGGGTGAGGGAGGGAGGTAGGATGAGGGCTGAGAGAGGAGGTAGGAAGGAGGGGTGAGGGGGGGGAGGAGGAGGGACGGTGGGAGAAGAGTGAGGGGAAGTGGGATAAGGGGGAGGAGGGAGGTAGGTATGGGGGAGGGGGAGGAGGGAGGGAGGTAAGATGAGGGTGAGGAGAGGGAGATGAGGGGAGGGAGGAAGGTCGGTGGGGAGAGGGTGGGATAAGGGTGATGGAGGAGGCAGGATAAGGGGGAGGGGGGAGGGGAAGGGGGTGAGGGAGGGAGGGAGGTAGGATAAGGGGTGAGGGAGGGAGGTAGGATGGGGAGGGGGGAGGTAGGATAAGGGGGCGGGGGGGGAGGGAGGGAGGGAGGATGAGGGGTGAGAGAGGGGGAGGTAGGAGGAGGGGTGAGGGAAGGAGGTGGGAGGGGGGAGGGAGGTAGGAGGAGGGGTGAGGGGTGAGAGAGGGAGGTAGGATGAGGGGTGAGGTAGGATGAGGAGGGAGGGAGGGAGGTAGGATGAGGGGGGAGGGGGGAGGGAGGGAAGGGGAAGGGGGAGGGAGGGGGAATTCGGAATAGCTCTGGCCTGAGGCGAAAGCATTGCGATGGAGGGGATAGGTGGGGGGAGAGGAGGGTAAGGGGAGAGAGGGAAGGGATAGGATGGTGAGGGGGAAGGGAGATGAGGAGGGAAGGGGAGAGGGATAAGGGATAGGGGGAGGAATGGAGAGGGAAGGAAGAAGGAGAGAGGGAAGGAGAAAAATAGAGAGAGGAAAAGGAGGGTGGGAGGGAAGCTGAAATGGAGATGGAATGGGAAGGAGGGGGAAAGAAGGAGAGGAAGAGTAGGTGAAGGAGATAGAAAAGGAAAAGGGATAAGGAAGAGGGGGAAGAGGGGAGGGAGGGAGGAGGGAAGGAGGGAAAGGGAAAAGAAAGAGGGAGGAAACCGTACAACGAATGCCACGAGAACAGGCAGAGGGGAGGAATAGAAAAGTACAAAGTGGTAGAGGGAGGTGAGGAGAGAGAGAGAGAGAGGGGGGGAGAGAGAGAGAGAGAGAGAGAGAGAGAGAGAGAGAGAGAGAGGTAGAGAGAGATAGAGAGAGAAAGAGAGAGAGAGGGGGACACACACACACATATATATATATATATATATATATATATATATATATATATATATATATATATATATATATATATATATATATATATATATATATATATATATATAGAGAGAGAGAGAGAGAGAGAGAGAGAGAGAGAGAGAGAGAGAGAGAGAAAGAGGGCTGAAAAGTATGTTTAGCAAAGGGGCGAGGAGGGAAAGAGAGAATGGTGAATATTGAATAGAGGGAGAGGGGGGAGGGGGTACCTGAGTGATAGAGAAGTAGATTATGAAAGAGAAGAGAGAGAGAGATAGTTCAAAATAGAAAAGTATGTTGAGAGGGAAGAGGGAAGGTAATTTAAGGGAAGACATGTATGTTATGATGTAGGTGGGGGGGGGGACAGGAAGAGGAATGAGGAGAGGGGAGTTAACGGGACAAAATTTGAATCAAAGTAGAGTAAGGGGGAGGATGGGGGGGAATAAGGAAAGAGAGTGTAAAGAAGAAAAATAAGAGTGAGGGAGGTATATTCTATTCAAGAGTATTAGTATTTGAGAAGAGGGGGTAGAAGGGAAAAGAGGGGAGAGGAAAAAGAGGCTTAGTTCAAGCTCCTCCTTGTCTTCGGGAATCCTGTAGGAGTGTCCAGTAATGGGTCCTTCTGGGGGTGAACCGTTTTGATTTTCGAAAAAAAAACAAAAAAAATCTTGAAATATTTTTCTTGTTCTTCTGGTCATTGTTTTTGTTTATGTTGTGTTATTTCGCGATAAAAACCTATCTTAGACTTCTTAAGATTAATTTAATTTGTGATTTTTTTTTTTACTCAGCTTTCATTGTCTTAAGTGTGTGTATGTGTTGTGTCTTTATAACATCTATTCTCGCCAAAATACTGATCTTACAATGGGATGTTTATTATATAAAGCTAATGCTAATCGTGATATATTGTTTAAGTGTGTGTGTGTGTGTGTATGTATGTGTGTGTGTATGTGTGTGTGTATGTGTGTGTGTGTGTGTGTGTGTGTGTGTGTATGTGTGTATGCATACGTGGTTGCATGCAAAGTCCACATGCATAACAGGCATAACCCCCCAACATCTCCATACACCCACGAGCTAACCAGAACCCCCTTCTACAAAGTACCCCCCACCTTAAAACCCGTCACCTTAAAGAAAAAAAAAATCCCACCTAAACTTTAAACCTTAAAACCTTAAACCACCTTAAAAGAGAGAGCATCGGAAAGCGAAACGATCACCTTAATGGCACCATAAATTCCTGAAACTCTCTTAATACGAGGTCCTCAAACCACGTTCAGTTACCAGTTACCCTATAAAGCGGCTGGAATTTTTTCACCGAAAGACTAACATAAGGAGCTACTTTCGTACTTTCGTCCGAGAGAAAAGAAAATATGTAAGTAATAGATAAATAGATAGATAGATGAAGATTTGGATAGATGAATAGATAGATAGATGAAGATTTGGATAGATAGATAGATAAATGGGAAGCTAGAGGAAGATTTGGATAGATAAATAGATAGACATATGAAGATTTGGATAGATAATCAGATAAATAGATGAAGATTTGGATAGATGAATAGATAGATAGATGAAGATTTGGATATATAGATAGATAAATAGATAGATAGTTGAAGATTTGGATAGATAAATAGATTGATAGATGAAGATTTGGATAGATAAATAGATAGATAGTTGAAGATTTGGATAGATAAATAGATAGATAGTTGAAGATTTGGATAGATAAATAGATAGATAGTTGAAGATTTGGATAGATGAATAGATAGATAGATGAAGATTTGGATAGATAAATAGATAGATAGTTGAATATTTGGATAGATAAATAGATAGATAGTTGAAGATTTGGATAAATATATTAGATAGATAGATGAAGTTTTGGATAGATAAATAGATAGATAGTTAAATATTTGGATAGATGAATAGATAGATAAAGGAAGATTTGGATAGATAAATAGATAGATAGTTGAATATTTGGATAGATAAATAGATAGATAGTTGAATATTTGGATAGATGAATAGAAAGATAGATGAAGATTTGGATAGATAGATAGATAAATAGATCGATAGATGAAGATTTGGATAGATAATCAGATAGATAGATGAAGATTTGGATAGATAAATAGATAGATAGATGAAGATTTGGATAGATAAGTAGATAGATAGAGGAAGATTTGGATAGATAAACAGAAACATCAATCAATGAATAAGGATTTGGAGAAATTTGATTGATACGTGAATGACACTATAGATATATAAGTAAATAAAGAAACAGGTAAATAGGTAGATAAATATATGAACAAAGAGAAAGGCAGATGCACATATAAAAAGAAATAATAATGAAACTAATTTTAAAAAATCAACATAAAAATAGATACACAATGAATATCATATAAATGAAAAAAAAACAAAAAAA
>BOPN01002176.1:17500-35000 GCA_017312705.2 Penaeus japonicus
GTTTTCAGGAGTATCCTTGTCATAATTTCAGACACTTCAATCTCATATATGATATAACCTTCCCGATTACTTTCTATGCATCAGGCCTCAGCCCTCCCTAAGCTAGAGGAGTGGTAGGCAGTTTCGCCGGAACACCGAAAACCGTCGACCAATTATGTCTGTGTAAACGAGGACATAATATTTACATGTAGTTTCATACTTACCGATCGATCCAGTCCCTGAAGGAGAGTGAAAGGAAGCTACGCGGAGCAGATGATCGTCTTTTCGTCATCATCTGTCCAGAGGAAAAACCCAGACGGAAGTTATTATAAAACGGGAATTTTAAAGGGACAGTGCAGACCAATGTTAGTCAAGGAGACGTTCAGTTTTTTTTGTAGAAAGAGGATGGACGACCCCCATTTCCTGCTTTATTATTTACCATGAACACCTTATGGGGTTGTTTCACAGACATACTTACGAAAAGTACCCTCTCCTGGCACTAGCAAAATGTTGAATTGAAATTGTATCACTTCAAATAGGCAAATTAAAATATATCAGCTCTACAAAGGAAGTTTGATTCTATATAAAAAAAAATCTTAACTTAAAAAAATTTCTACGGATGTCTGAGTCCACACAGAATATACTTTTTTTCCTGATTTCGGGAAAACCCTCAATTTGAAGAAGGTCGAGAGCGATCGTCATCCACGATGGGCCCACTTCATCAACATCGTGCGAGGGAAATGCCGACTCACCACACCTAGGATAAGGCTTAGATCCTCTGCACTCTGGCTGGAAGCAAAGGAATGGATGCTGTGCCCCCGACTGGTTCATGGCACTTCCCGTCCTAGTTAATCCTTATCAGGAGGGGGAGCCAGATGATGATAGTGTGGAGGGCCTTTATATCGTAAAACCATTCGTAGTCCGAAGTTTGACTATTCTGAATATCAACGAATGAACTCTCTCCTGAAATGTAAGGCAAAGTTTATTCAAAATTAGTTAGCTGAGTATTCAAAGTTTAAGGCAGTACTTCCAATATTTACTCTATGATATTTATGAAACAATAAGTATAGGGAATCCCGTTTAAGTGGTGTCTAACAGGCACTATACAGCGGACAATGCTAAGTGTTACACGGGATGTGTCTATAAATTTGGGATTTGTTTCATAAGATGCCACCAACATTGGGTCAGGCCCAAATCAGGCGGCCTTTAGAGGGTCTAGTGGGCCTTAAAGGACAGATAATTCACGTCAAGTGGTACTTTCGATATTTACTATAGGTCAGTTCTAAGATAGTGGGCCCATAGGCAACGTTTGAAAGACGTCTGGCAAGCCTTATATTGCAGGAGATTTTGCATCTTGCATGGGTCATTTTGTGTTATATGGGATACATATTCATCTGAAACTCTTTTCGTACCTCCAGTGGCTGATCTTAGTAAAAACCCCATTGTATTATGTCTACCTTGACATGTGCATGAGAAAAATTGTCCATTATGTGTCATTCTTTAGATGCTACCTCGAACATTTGATCAAATGCATTTGAGTTCCGTTCTTGATGTCCCCAGGAAATAACAGGAGGTCCCTGACAGACATCTATATTTGCAAGTGCTAGGTTAGAATATGAATGTCCCCGCGTTTAGATGTTGGAATCTCCGTCCTTTGCTCGAAATGGGCTTGACTGATGCTCTATTACCTCATTTAGCTCTCTCTCTCTCTCTCTCTCTCTCTCTCTCTCTCTCTCTCTCTCTCTCTCTTTCTCTCTCTCTTTCTCTCTCGCTTTCCCTCCCCCCTCCCTCCCCCCTCCCTCCCTTTCCCTCTTCCCTCCTTCCCCTTCCCTCCCTCCATCCGTCCTTCCCTCTTTCTATTTCCATCCCTCTCTCTTCCCCTCTCTCTCTCTCTCTCTCTCTCTCTCTCTCTCTCTCTCTCTCTCTCTCTCTCTCTCTCTCTCTCTCTCTCTCTCTCTCTCTCTCTCTCTCTCTCTCTCTTTCCCTCCCTTCCCCCTTCCCTCCCTCCTTCCCTCTCTGCCTCCTTCCCTCTTTCCCTTTCCATCCCTCTCTATCTCTCTCTCTCTCTCTCTCTCTTTGCCTATCAATCTCTTTCTCTTTCGATCCCTGGCTGGCGCGCGGGAGAGAAAAAAGGTGAAAGGTTAACTTCCGTGACTCGTGAACGGTCCGGTTTCGGGCAGCCACTCGAGCGTGAGCAGTTTGCCTAGACCCTAAAAATCCTCACTCTCTCTCGCTCTCGCCTCTTCCTCTCTTCGTCTCTTCGTCTCTCTCCTCCTCCTCCTCTTCTCTCTATCTGACTTTCTGTCCGTGTATCTGCCTGTTTGTCTGTCTGTTTGTCTTTGGGTCTCTCTCTCTCTCTCTCGCTCTCTCTCTCTATCTATCTATCCCTATACCCCTCTCTCTCTCTCTCTCTCTCTCTCTTTTCCTCTCTTCCTCTATCTTTCTCTTTCTCTCTCTCTCTGTCTGTCTCTGTCTCTATGTCTCTCTCCCATGTCTCTCCCCACCTCTCTCCATGTCTCTTTCCCAACCCCCTATCTTTCTCTCTTCCCTCACACCCTTTCTCCTTCCGTTCCTCTTTACAACTGCCCTACTTCCCTTCTTCCCCTTTTCTGTTCTCTCTGTGTTCCATCCTTGTTAACTCTTTCCTTTCTTCCTTCAGTTGTCTACCTTCTTTTCCCTTTTTAGCTCTTCCTTTCCTTCCTCCTTCGTTCTACCCTTTCTCTTTCCTTCCTCCTTCGTTCTACCCTTTCTCTTTCCTTCCTTTCTCCTCTCCCCTTCCGATCTCTTCTTCTCCCCCTTCCTTTTCTTCCTTTTTCTTTCTTCCCATTCTTTCCTCACGCCCTTTTTCTTCTCCTTTCTCTTCTCTTTTCTTTCTACTCCCCTCTCCCTCTTCCTTCACTTCACCCTTCTCTTCTTCCCTTTCCTCCCCTCTTTCCTCTTTTCCCTTTCCTCTTCCTTCTCTTCCCTCTCCTGGGCATTCCAATACCTCCCCCCCTCCCCCCCACTACCCGAAGGCCGCCACTCCCCCTTCACCCCCCCCCCCTCCTGCCTGGCCTTCTTCTTCTAAACAGGTCTTGCAACATCTGGATCTCAGATGTGTTTGACAAAAAAGAAAAAAAGAAAAAGAAAAACGGAAGGAAAGAAAAAAAGAGAAGAAAAAAAGGCTTCATTATTATATTGTTTATCTGCCTTTGCAATCTTGTAGGAAAAAATAAGATATAAAAGTCAATCCCGAACTGTATATTCTTTATAAAAATACATTTATGAAAATTATCATATGGAATGTAGTGTAAAGATATAGAACTGACGTAAATGTTTTATGTATACACACACACACATACACACACACATATATATATATATATATGTGTGTGTGTGTGTGTATGTGTGTGTGTGTGTGTATGTGTGTGTATTTTTTTTTCTTGACAGGTCTAAAGCAGGTTGCGATCCACATATATTTCACCATCGAAATAACGAGTGCAAATGACGTCATCTCCCCCCTCCCCCCTCCCTCCCCCCTCCCCTCCAAAGCCCCCACCCCCCACCCCCCTCTCCACTTGCTAACGTCCCTCTCTCGTGACTAGAATTGGACCAACTCCCTTACCCCACTTCCTGTGTTCACGGCCGCCACCTCCACCGCCACTACCTGTGCTCTCCCCTCCCCCTGACCCCCTCCCTTTACCCCTTCCCCCTTACCCCTTCCCTTCCCCTCCCTCCCTCTTCAATGCATTCTTATCTCCTTATTATCTCTCCGGTTTCGGCCTTTCACACATCCTCTTGTGCATGGAGAGGACTTCCCCGGCTACGAGTGCGTGCGTGTGTGTGTGTGTGTGTGTGCTTTGTTGGTTTGCTGTATGTGTGTGTGTTTGTTTGTTGTTTGTGTGTGTGTTTTGTTTTGTGTGCATGTGTGTGTTTGTGTGTCTGTTTTGTGTGCATGTGTGTGTTTGTGTATCTGTTTTGTGTGTGTGTGTGTGTTTGCGTGCTTTTGTTTGCGTGTGTGTGTGTGTGTGTGTGTGTGCATGTATGTGTTGTGTATGTTTGTATGTGCATGTGTTCGTGTGTGTGTGTGCTTTCAATCTCCGTGGCGATTTGTTGCAACTCCATGCAACTGATCGTGAGTTGACGTGAGTGAGCGTGACATATTTCCCCGTTCTGGATTTTGATGAGGAGAGAGGAATGAGGTGTGAGGAGGGAGGAGGGAGAACAGAGGAAGGAAGACGGAAGGAGTGAAGAGGGAGGGATGAGAGAGAAGAGAGGAGGGAAGAGATAGGGAGTGAAGAGAAAGGAGGGAGGACGAAGGAGTGAAGAGGGAGGGAGGAGAAGAGAGGAGGGAAGTGGAAGGGAGTGAAGAGGGAGGAGAGCGAACGGAGGAGGGAGGTGGGAGGGAGTGAAGAGGGATGAGAGAGAAGGAGGGAGAAAGGAAAGCAAAATGACTCACCAACATACATCATGATTAAACGTAAATGCATTTGAGACCGACTTACTTAGCCGATCTGTTACTGTTTCTCTCTCTCTCTCTCTCTCTCTCTCTCTCTCTCTCTCTCTCTCTCTCTCTCTCTCTCTCTCTCTCTCTCTCTCTCTCTCTTTCTCTCCCTCCCTCTCTCTCTCTATCTATCTATCTATCTACCTATTTCTCTATCTCTCTCTCTCTCTCTCTCTAGCTATCTATCTATCTCTATTTATCTATCCATCTTTCTCTCTCTCTTTCTCTCTCTCTCTCTCTCTCTCTCTCTCTCTCTCTCTCTCTTCTATCTCTCTCTTCTCTCTCTCTCTCTCTGTCTCTCTCTCTCTCTCTCTCTCTCTCTCTCTCTCTCTCTCTCTCTCTCTCTCTCTCTCTCTCTCTCTCTCTCTCTCTCTCTATCTCTCTTCTTCTCTCTCTCTCTCTCTCTCTCTCTCTCTCTCTCTCTCTCTCTCTCTCTCTCTCTCTCTCTCTCTCTCTCTCTCTCTCTCTCTCTATCTCTCTCTTCTTCTCTCTCTCTCTCTCTCTCTCTCTCTCTCTCTCTCTCTCTCTCTCTCTCTCTCTATAAAGGTGATTTTAATATATTCAAGATTAAATAAGAACTTTATTAGAATAATTGATAGTTAATTTATATTGTGGATATGATCATTCAGACACATTAACCATTAATAATAAAAAAAAAAAAAACAGTTACTGACAAGAATATGATAATTTAACGACAAAAAGGATACAGACAAATGCAATATTTCACGACATACTCGTGGTACGCAGAAAGACCATGTTTCAGCTGAAAGATCTTTAACACTCTCTTCCAAGATGGATCACTGTTTAAGGTTCATGCAACTCTCTAGTTCTTTCCATGCAAAGACAATGATAAATTGCAAGATATTCCTGTTGTTACTGTTATTATTATTTTTTTTTCATTTTCATTTTTATCATCATCATTGTTATTAATATAATTATTATCATTATTGTTTTCATTATTATCTTTATCCTTATTATTATCATTATTGTCATCATTTATTTTATTGTTGTCATTATCATCATTTATTTTATGTTTGTCATTATTGCTATTTTTATTGTCATTGTTATCATTATTTTTTATTATCTTTATTATTGTTATTATTATTATTATTATTATCATTATTATCTTTTATTATTATCATCCTTATTATTATCATTATCATTATTATTATTATTGTCATTATCGTTTTCGTTATTACTATCATTTTCATTAATGTTATTGCTATTATCATTATTACTATTATCATTATTATCATCATCATCATTTCTTTATTGATATTATCATTATTATATTATGATATTAATACTGTCTTATCATCATTCTCATTACTGTTATCTACACACTCACTATCATCATTGTTATGATTGTTGTAATCATTATTACTACTATCATCATTATCATTATTATTGTTATCATTATTGTTATTATCATCATTAACGGATATTACTTTAATAATCAATATTATTAGTATTATTTTTATCATTATCATCCTCATCCTCATTATTAGTGTCATTACCATTACTGCTATTATTGTCATTATTGTTATTATTCTTATCGTTATCATATCATTGTTATCATTATAATAGTCTTCACCATCATCATTATTGTTATTATCATTATCAGTATCCTTATTATCATTATCATCATTATTAGTTTTCACCATAATCATTATTGTTATCATTTTCAGCATCATTATCATCATTATTATGATTATCATTATCGTTATCCTTCTCATTCTTATTGTCATAATGATTATCACCATCATCCTAATTACCATCAGCAATACCATTATCATTGTTATCATTATCATTATCATTACATGTATTATGATCAGTATTTTCATTTTTGTCATTAATTTACATATATTTTCCTTTTATTTCTATTATTATCGGTAATATCATCACTGTTATCATTACGTCTAATTCATCTATCAACACATCACACTCACTATCCCGTCCCTCGTTGCAAAAAATATTTTTTATGTATAACAATATGTGTTTCTAATTTTGCACACACACACACACACACACACACTCAAACATACATACACACACACACACACTCAAACACACACACACACACACACACACACACACACGCACACGCACACACACACACACACACACACACACACACACACACACACACACACACACGCACACACACACACACGCACACACACACACACACACACACACACACACACACACACACACGCACACACACACACACACACACGCACACACACACACACAAACACACACACACGCTAGACTAGCTAGTCACTGAGCCTTCTGTCAGCTGAGCGGATGTGATTAATTTTTCTACAAATTTTTTATCCTGAGACAAACAACAGTAAAGGCATTTATCTTATACTGTAGTCACCCAAAGGAAAATCATTGTTAATCTATGAGGGTTTTAGATCTCAAATCGTAGGATTCTGAAGAGCAGGATGGAAGGATGACTAACAATCATGAACTCCTTCAACTATGAGGAGTAACTTGAGTGTATGTCACCGTCTAACAACCGATCTTGCCCAATACCCATTTAAACTCAACTACAGGAAAAGCCTTATTTGTCCATGACAATTAAACCTCAATATCAAATCCACAATTGATGACAGATTTACCCCTCTAGCACCATGAAAACGAGGGAAAATTATAAATTTGAAATTCCTTCCCAAAGGGTTTCAACATTGACCACCAATACATATATGGGCTTTGGGGTCTGCTGTAGGAATGTCGAGGGGGAAGAAGACAGGGAGGGAGAGGAAGAAAGAGGGTGGAAGAGGTGGAAGGGAGAAGAAAGGGATAAGGGGAGGGAAGGGGGAGGGAGTGAAATAGAGGAGGGGAGAGGGAAGGGGAGGACGGTAAAGTAGAGGGGAATGATTGTAAAGGGTATACCTGGACGGCAGAAAGGGAGGGAAGAGAGAAAAAGGAATTGGGAAAAGGGAGATGAGAAAATAAATGAGATGATGGAGGGAGGAAGGAATGGAGGTTAAAGAAAAGGAGGGAGGAAGAGTAGAAAGGAAGGAGGAAGAAAGGAGAATAGTAGAGAGGGAGGAAGGAGAAGATAGGAATGCAGAATTGGATGAAAGGAAGCAAAGAAAGGGTGACGAAAAGGAGAGGGTTGAAGTGAGGAAAGGCAATGCATAAAGGGAGGAGGTGAAGTTGAGGATAGGAGGGAAGAAGTGGTGGGAGAGAGAATGGAATGAGACGAAAGGGAAGGAAGAGAAGGGTAGGAAGGGGGAACACGGGAAGAAGGGGGAAAGAGAGAATAAGGGAAAGGAAGGGAAAGAGGCAAGGCATAGAAAGAGGAAGCGAGGAGCGAAGAAGAAAAGGAGAGAGGCAGAAGGCGCCCTGGTGCTATATGTCGCTGTTGTAACACGGAATTAGAGTTTTAATGTTTCGGTCCGTGTTGCGTCGTGGGTCGACCTCCTGAGGGTGCTCCCCCCCCCGTCCCCCTCCCTCCCTCCTCTGACCAGGGGATGGGGATAGGAAGGGGGTGGGAGAGAGGGGAAAGGGGGGTGGGGGAAGGGGGAATTCATGGAGCTTCCTGACCCCCAGTGGGCGAATATAACACTTTGTTGTGCCGACGGTCTCCTCCGCACCGAACCTTTCCCGACCGGCGAGAAAAAAAAAAAATTATATTCCAGCGGTTCGTGACTGATTTATTCTACATCCGTTGTTTATGTTTTGTTTTTTGTTATTTTTTGTTGTTGTTTTTTATGATGAGAGAAATAGATAGAATCATCCGTGTTGTAGGAGGATCGAGGTCGATTGAAGGCGATTATGTGACTTCGTTTGATGATTAAAAAGAGCCGAGTTTAGGACCGTCTTTTATAGGCTTGTAATTTAGCCTTCTGTCTCCTTAACGATCAAATTTCTTTCGTCTCTTCGCTCTTATCTTTACTACGATTTTCTCCCACTCTTTTTTTTTTCTCTCTCTCTCTCTTATTCTCGTCCTCTTCAACGGAGTATTGTCGTAAGCATCCTCTTTATGTTTTTTATTTCTTTTCGTTTGTTTTTATATTTTTTCGATCTTATTTTGTGTTTGTTTCGTTCTTTAATTTCCTCGAGAAAAAAACCCTGTTCGTTTTAGAGATTTTTTTTTTCTTCCTACTTTTATAGATTAATTTTCATTTCCCATTTTGTTTTATCTCTCTTTTATTAGTTTTTTTCTGATATTTTCCAGTTGTTCTTTTTTTCTATAGTTTTTTTATCTTTCAGTTTTCAGCTATTTTCCTTTGTATATATATTTTTTCTTCCATTTTCAACTTCATTCCTTTATTTTATTATTTTTTCTCATTATTTTCCTTTATTCTACTCTCCTCCCTTCCTTTCTCCTCTTCTTCTTCTTCGTATTGTTATCATTTTTTTGTTTCTTTTTTTCTCGGCGCCTGACCCTTCATCTGGTATTCCTCTTGACCTTTCACCTCGCTTCTCCTCCTCTGTTCTCGCTTCTTCTAGCGTGCATTATTATTGTTATCGTCTAATACACTTTCTACCTTTTTCTTTTATTCACCTTCCTTCGTGTTTTTTTTTTTCTTTTTCTTTTTCTTCCTCTTTTTTTCTATCTGAATCTTCTAGTTTAATTAGCTTTAGATATGTTTTTATTTATGTTATTTTTACACACACACACACACACACACACACACACACATATATATATATATATATATATAGAGAGAGAGAGAGAGAGAGAGAGAGAGTTTTTTCTTTTCTTTTCTTTTTTCCTTTTCTATTGCGCCATATAAAGGATAGAAGGCGAGAAGAAAAGGAAATTGCAAATAAAGGAGGTGTAAAGGAAAGGGGGAATAAGAATGAGGGAAGAATGAAGAAAGAAGGAATGATAGAAGAATGAGGGCAGGAAGAAGAAGGAAGAAGGGGTAGAAGGAGGGAGGAATCATGTATGGAAGGAAGAGAGGGTTGGGGGAGGAGGAGAGAGAGGGAGAAGGGAGAAGGGAGAAGGAGGGAGAAGAAAGTTGATATGGAGAAGGGGAGAAAGATGGAGGGGGAGAGGAGAGAGAAATATAGAGAAGGAGGGAGAAGGGGAGAGAGGGAAGAAAGGAAGGTAGGAAAAAAGTAGAGGGAGGGTATGAGAAAGAAAGAGAGACGGAGGAAGAAGGAGAGAGAGAGGCAGAGAGAGAGAAATGGAGAATGTGGGAGGTATGGAAGGAAGAGAGGGCAGGCGAGAAGGTGAGAGGCTGGGACGGCGGGATATGGGGAGAGGGGGTGAGAGCGGGTTAGGGGGGGGGGGGGGCAAGGGGTAAGCGACACGGGCGGTACCAGTTTACAGCTTGTTACCGTAGGCTTTATGGCTGTAGCCCGGCTTATGGCCTGTAATGACATTATACACGCCTGATCACAACACCCTGAGCGCTGGGACTGCACAGGCCGCTCGCTCACACTCGCTCACACTTGTTGATAAATCGCACTTGGACTTACTAACACTTGCTTACAATCGCGATTGTTTACACTCACGCTCACTCACGCTTGTTTCTACTCGCACTTATACTCGCTAACACTTGTTTACGCTCAAGCTTGTTTACACTCGCTCACACTTGCTCACTCTTTGGTCACACTGACTCGCTTGACCGCTCTGGCAACGATGCGCTCGTTCACACTCAAGGAAAGCCGAGAAGAGGTGTTTCTCTCTCTCTCTCTCTCTTTCTCGCTCTCTCTCTCTCGCTCTCTCTCTCTCTCTCTTTGTCTCTCTTAATCTCTATTTCTCTGTCTCTCTCTCTCTCTTTCGCTCGCTCGCTCTCTCTCGCTCTCTCTCTCTCTCTCTCTTTGTCTCTCTTAATCTCTATTTCTCTGTCTCTCTCTCTCTCTCTCTCTCTCTCTCTCTCTCTCTCTCTCTCTCTCTCTCTCTCTCTCTCTCTCTCTCTCTCTCTCTCTCTCTCTCTCTCTCTCTCTCTCTCTCTCTCTCTCTCTCTCTCTCTCTATCTCTCTATTTCTCTGTCTCTCTCTCTCTCTCTCTCTCTCTCTCTCTCTCTCTCTCTCTCTCTCTCTCTCTCTCTCTCTCTCTCTCTCTCTCTCTCTCTCTCTCTCTCTCTCTCTCTCTCTTTCTCTCTCTCTCTCTTTCTCTCTCTTAATCTCTATTTCTCTCTCTCTCTCTCTTCTCTCTCTTAATCTCTATTTCTCTCTCTCTCTCTTAATCTCTATTTCTCTCTCTCTCTCTTAATCTCTATTTCTCTCTCTCTCTCTTAATTTTTATTTCTCCCTCCCTCTCTCTCTCTTTCTCTCTCTCTCCCTCTCTCTTTCTTTCTCTCTCTCTCTTAATCTCTATTTCTCGCTCGCTCCGATTTCATTCGGGTCACACTTGCACACTCAGACTCCCCCCCCCAGTCCCCACCCTCGACCTTGGGAGTCGGGACGGTGCCCCCTGGGGTGAGGGAATAGGGACGGGGGGAGGGGGAGGGCGAATGGGAAGAGAAGGGGAAAGGGACAGGGAAGTAGGAGGGGGAGGGTGAAGGGAAATACGAGTGGGAGGGGGAAGGCGAGAGGGGGAGGGGGAGGGCAAAGGATGGAAGGGGGGAGGGCAAAGGATGGAAGGGGGGAGGGGAAAGGATGTAAAGAGGGAAGGCAGGCAACAGGGACAGGCACATGGAAGCTGTGATCTATCCTTTGAGTGAGGGGGTAATGGGGACGGGGGTGGGGGGTGGGGGGTAAGACATGAGGTAATTTGTGCTTTTCTTTGTCCCTCCCCTCTCCTTCTTTTCCTCTCTCTTCCTTTTTCTCTCACTCTCTTTCCCTATTTCACGTTCTTTTCTCTCTTTCACCCCTCCTCTCCTCTCTCTCTTTCTCTCTCTCTTTCACCCCCTCCTCTCTCTCTCTCTCTTTCATCCCCCTCCTCTCTCTCTCTCTCTCTCTCTATCTATCTATCTATCTATCTATCTCTCCCTCTCTTTCATTCTCACTCTCCATCTCCTCCAGCTCTCCCCTCCCCCTCCCCCTCCCCCTCCTCCTCTCTTTCTGAAGCCAATAAATCTAGAAGTCATTTAAGGCCACTTAGAAAGGAGAACCAGTTATTTCTTACCTGTTAGCCGCCTATGGATAAATAACCCTTACTATTCCGTACGTTTTTTATAATCTTTTATTTATTTATTATCTTTTTTTTTTCTAAGACACTCCTCTATATGGTTCTATATTCTTCTATATGCTTGTATATTTATCTATATCTTTCTATATTCTTCTCTCGTCCAGACTCTGTTATCCCTATTCTTATTCTTATTTCAATTCTTAATTAGTTGTTTCTTTACCTTTTTTCTTGTATTCTCGTGTCTCCTTTCGTGTACTCGCAGTCAGGATAGTGTTACAAGGGATTCTTGTCTTGTAGTTTTTCCGTCTTATTTTTTTTTCTTTTCATTTAGCCTTGTAAAGTCTTGTTCTATCGAGTTGCTCTGAATTAGCAGATATTTTAGTTCGAGGTCAAAGGAATGGCGGAACCGAGATTTTCTCTCTCTCTCTCTCTCTCTCTCTATTTCTCTCTCTCTCTCTCTCTCTCTCTCTTTCTCTCTCTCTCTCTCTCTCTATTTCTCTCTCTATTTCTCTCTCTCTCTCTTTACCCTCTCTGTCTGTTGGAGGGACAGAGAGAGAGAGGGAGGGAGGGAGGGAGGGATAGAATGAGAAAGAGAGAGACTTAGTGAGTGAGAAAAAGAAAGAGAGAGAGAGAGAGTCAAAGAGAGAGAGAGAGAGAGAGAAAGAAAGAGAGAGAGGAGAGGGAGGGAGGAAGAAACCGAGCGAGACAGAGATAGATAGAGAAGAGAGAGAGAGAGAGAGAGAGAGAGAGAAGCGAGAGAGAGAGAGTGAGAGTGAGAGAGTGAAGGGAGAGAGAATGAAGAAAGATAAACATGAGAAGAATGAGAAGAGAGAGTTAAAAAGGAGAAAAGGAATGAGATGATAATAACTGCAATAATAATGATGACGTTGATAATGAAAAATCATAATGATGACGTTGATAATATAGAATTAAGATGATGATATTGATGATTAGGATAATGATAATGATGACAATAATGATTAGTACAATAAGGATGATAATGATAATGATTATGATGATAAAGATAATGATAATGATGATCAAGTTACTAATAATAATGCTAAAGATTATTACGATGATAATATAATATAATGGCGATAAAGTTACTGATAATAATGATAATTAAGATTAGGATAATAATGATGATTATGATAACGATCAGGATAATGATGATAATGATAACGATGATGAGGTTAAGGATGATAATGATAATAAAGATGAGGATAATAATAAGGATGATATCATTACTACTACTGCAGTTGATAACAAGAATAAGAACCAAAACAGTTATAATGATAATATCAATAAGAAAATAATCAAATACGGATGCACTTTCATAAGCAAAACATATCTCATCCCTTTTTGTATTTAATTTTTCTTCCACATTATTTCAAGTTGTATTTTTGTATTGTATTATCAGCTGTATCAACTGTTTCCTTTCGCTCTCACTTATCATCGATGCATTTTTTCCTTTTCGAAATATATTTTTTCTCTCTCTCTTCAACAAGCAACAATAGATAGCATCCATTGCTCAAAGCTAGCACAAAGATGCTCAAGTATAGCAACTTTTGCTAGCTTATCTGGCGTTGCTCTTTGAATTGACGTGCATTGAAGTTGTTGTTTTTTTCTTTTTCTTTTGTTCTTTTATTTCTTCTTCTCCCTCTATTTAGTCTCTGTTTCTCTCTACTTCTGTCTAGCTCGATCGGTTTCTCTCTCTCTCTCTCTCTCTCTCTCTCTCTCTCTCTAGACTGATCAGCTGACATCTAAATTAGTACACACGATCGTAAATGCACACACACACACACACACACACACACACACACACACATACACACACACACACCCCATAACCATCCCCCCAACACATACACTCACACGACCGTACAAACATTCGCAAGCAAGTCATTTGCAATTAATTTCTCTCCATATATCGATCACTTACATCTAAATATACCACTAATTACCTAATACGAAACGAAGTGAAATGTTATGAAAAAAGGCGAAGATTTATGATGAGTCAGATACAAAGAATAAAATGTTCTATGATTGTTAATGATGATAATATTAGTAATAATGATTCTGGTGATGATAATGTTATAATGATAATGATAACGTTATGATGATAATGACGGTAATTTTGTAGTACTGATAAAAATAATGAGATTGATAACAATGAGGTTAATATTGATAATGATTATGATAATAATGATATAACTATTATGGTGATAGATATAGCATTAATAATCATGATAGTTATGATGATGATAATGATAATGATAACGATAAGGATAATAAGGATTGTGATAATATTATTTATAATAATGATGATGATAACAATGATAACAATAATGATGATGGTAATGATAATAATAATGATGATGATGACAATAAAGGCAGTATTGATAATAATGATAATAACAACAACAGCTATAATGATTATACCAATAATGTTGATATCAATGATAATAAAGATCATGATAATATCAATGATAATGACAAATACACTAACAACAACAACAACAACAGCAATGCCACTGCAACCAGCAATGATAAGCAACCGGGAAGCCAATTCCCCGAGCTAAACCGGCGGCGCTCTACCTCTGCCTACGCGGTCTCTAACGCCCCCTAATGGCGCCTCGGAAAAGGTCATTAGAGCGCTCGGCTGCCTTAACGAGGGGGAGGTGAGGCTGTCATTAAGCAGTAGTCACCAGGAGTGCCAATTTAGTGTTGCCTTGACGTGGTAGTGGTGACGGGTGGCCACGCCCTCGCTGCCCTCTTGCTCTGACTCGCTTACTTGCTCGTTGGCTCGCTCGCTCGCTTGCACTCGCTCACTCACTTACTCAGTTATTCACTCACTCTCTCGTGTTGTTCTTTTGGTTCTCTCCTTCCCTTTTTTCCCTCCCTTCCTCCCTCTTCCTCCCTCCCTCCCACCTATCCTGCCTCCCTCCCTCCTTACTCACTCACTTGCTCACACCCCCCCTCTCCCTTCCCTCCTCTACTTGCTCCCTCCCTCCCTCCTCCCTCCCTCGCTCACTCCTCCTTGCTTGGCCTCCCTCCCCCTAATCCTTTCTCGTGTTGCATCGTTTTTGCAATAATGACTCAACCCATAGGTGCTGGAGGGACAAACAGTGACTCTCTCTCTCTCCTTCCCCCCCCCCCCCCCCTCAACCTCTCTCTCTCTCCTCTCTTTCACTCCTCTTGTCTTCTCTCTCTCTCTCTCTCTCTCTATCTCTCTCTCTCTCTCTCTCTCTCTCTCTCTCTCTCTCTCTCTCTCTCTCTCTCTCTCTATCTATCTATCTATCTATCTATCTATCTATTTATCTATCTATCTATCAATCTATCTGTCTATCTATCTATCTGCCTGTCTTTCCTTCTCTCTTCTCTCTCTCTCTCTTCTCTCTCTCTCTCTCTCTCTCTCTCTCTCTCTCTCTCTCTCTCTCTCTCTCTCTCTCTCTCTCTCTCTCTCTCTCTCTCTCTCTCTCTCTCTCTCTCTCTCTCTCTCTCTCTCTCTCTCTCGCTCTCTATCTCGCGCTCTCTCTCTCTCTCTCCATGTAGGTTTATGAGCTGGTTTTTTTATGTGGATGTATGTGTTCTTTATGTGTTTGTATGTAGTTACGTGTTGGTTACGCCCCTCCAGCGCTCATTTGGGAAGGGAGGGGAGGGGTGGGGGGGAGGAGGGAGGAGGAGGGGGTCATCCACTGTCAAGGGGGCGGGGCGGCAGCACTTTGTCTCCGGTAATTACGACTGGTGACCCTCCCTCCCTCCACAGCCCTCCCTCTATTTTTTACCTTCCTTCCAACTATCCTACGTCCTCCCTCCCTCCTTCACCCTCCCTGTCCTTCCTCACTTCACTCTATGTTCCCTCCATTCCCTCTTATAATTTACCCTTCTCTTGATTCCCCTCCTCCTCCTCCCCCTCCCCGTTTCTCCATTTCTCACACTCCCTCCTTTCCCTTCTCTCTAACCTCTGTCTCCCTCCCTCCTATTTCTCACCTTCCCTCCCTGCCTCCCTACCTCCTTTTCTCACTCCCTTCACAACGTTTTCCTTCCGTCTTTCCCTCCTCCGTCATTTCTCCTGCTTCCTCCCTCCTATTCCTCGATCTTCCCCTTCCTCCTCTTCCTCCTTCTCTTCTTCCCCCTTCCCCCTTCCCCTCCTCCTCCCCTTCCCCCTCCCCTTTCCCCTCCCTCCCCCTTCCCCTCCCTCCCCCTTCCCATCCCTCCCCCTTCCCCTTCCCCTTTCCCCCTCCCCCTTCCCCTTTCCCCCTCCCCTCCCCTCCCTCCCTCCCTCCCACCTATTTCTCGCTCTCCCCCCCTCCCCCCACTCCCCTTAATTAGCGGCCGGGATTAATTCTGTCAACCGGAGCGCTTGAGATAGTTTCCCTTGTCATCAGGTATGTCCTTTTCCTTGTGAAGCCTCTATATGTATATATTTTTTCTCTCTCTCTTTCTCTCTCTCTCTCTCTCTCTCTCTCTCTCTCTCTCTCTCTCTCTCTCTCTCTCTCTCTCTCTCTCTCTCTCTCTCTCTCTCTCTCATCCTTCTCCTGTTTTTTTTTTTTTTGTCTTGTCTCTTCTTCGTCTTCTCCTTTATTTCTTTTCTTTTTCTTCCTCTTCATCTTCCACCTTCCTCATCTTCTTCTCCTCTTCCTTCCTCCTCCTCCTCATTATCATCATCGTCGTTATCGTCATCTTCTTCGTCGTGTTCTTTTTCGTTGACCTTTTCCCTTTTTTTTCATATTTTTGTTCTACTTCGTCTTCTACTTCTTCATCAACTTCTCCTCCTCCTCTTTCTCTTTCTCCTTCTCCTTTTCCTCTTTCTCCTTCTCCTCCTTCTTATTCAATTACCTATCATCATTTTGTTTAAACCTTTATTCCTCCCCGATTCCTCGTCCTTTGTTTCGTTCCTTTCCCTTCCCTTCCTTTTTCTTTAACCTATATTCCTTATTCCCTTTTCTTTAATCTATATTCCTTATTCCCTCTTCTTTAATCTATGTGAATGATTCCCTTATCTCCGCCCCTTTTCTCTGCCTTTTCTTTCCCTCACTCTTCTCTCCCCTCTTTGTGGGGAAGAATAACATGAGTCAACTAGTTAGGCTTTTATCTTAGCTTATATATGGAGGGAGAAATGGTGGGAGAGAGAGAGAGAGAGAGAGAGAGAGAGAGAGAGAGAGAGAGAGAGAGAGAGAGAGAGAGAGAGAGAGAGAGAGAGAGAGAGAGAGAGAGAGAGAGAGAGAGAGAGAGAGAGAGAGAGAGGAAGGATGAGAGAGAGAGAGAGAGAGAGAGAAAGAGAGAGAGAGAGAGAGAGAGAGAGAGAGAGAGAGAGAGAGAGAGAGAGAGAGAGAGAGAGAGAGAGAGAGAGAGAGAGAGAGAGAGAGAGAGAGAGAGAGGGAGGGAGAGAGAGAGAGAGAGAGAGAGAGAGAGAGAGAGAGAGAGAGAGAGAGAGAGAGAGAGAGAGAGAGAGAGAGAGAGAGAGAGAGAGAGAGAGAGAGAGAGAAGAGAGAGAGAGAGAGAGAGAGAGAGAGAGAGAGAGAGAGAGAGAGAGAGAGAGAGAGAGAGAGAGAGAGAGAGAGAGAGAGAGAGAGAGAGAGAGATAGAGAGAGAGAGAAAGAGAGGAAGAAAGAGAGAAAGAGAAAGAGAGAGAGAGAGAGAGAGAGAGAGAGAGAGAGAGAGAGAGAGAGAGAGAAATAGAGATAGATAGATAGATAGATAGTTAGATAGATAGATAGATAGATAGAGAGAGAGAGAGAGAGAGAGAGAGAAAGAGCGAGAGAAACTTAGGAGAACATCGAGGAGAGGAGTCCTTCGAGATCCTGGTATCTTATCTTGCCTTGTTGAACATATACGTGAAAGGGGAGAGGGGAGAGGAGGACGGTGAGCTGGGAGGGGAGGATAGGGGGGAGCAAGAGGGGGAAAACCAGAAAGAGGGAGGAGAGAGGGGTGAGGGGGAGAAAGGGGAAGGGAGGAGGAGGAGGTGGAGGAGGAGGAAGAAGAGGAGG